>PVLA01001150.1:108541-201256 GCA_004027455.1 Hydrochoerus hydrochaeris | reverse complement strand
AAAAAAAAATTTTGGTAGCCCAATTTATCAACCATTTCTTTTACAGTTAAGACTTTATGTGTATTGTTTAAGAAATCTTAATCTACCTCCAGGTCATGATCTATTTCTTTGTAATAAATTCTAGAGAATTTTAGATTAGTGTATTGTTATGAAATGTACATTTCACTTTTTTTCAGCACAATTAACTGAGAAGTTCATCTCTTCCTCAATACTCTGCAGTGTCACTTCAGTCATAAACTCTACATCTGGGTCTTTTCTGAACTCTGATCTGTTCCTGTGGTCTACTTAGGCATTTTCTTCACACACTGCCTTAAATACTGCAGTGTTTTAGGTTTTATCTACACTTCCAATGAGGACTGTGTGTGGTGGTACACACCTGTAATCCCAGCACGCAGGAAGCTGAGGCAAGAGGATTGCCATGAGTTCAAGGCCACCCTGGGCTATACGGCAAGACTATCTCAAAAAAATTAATTAAAAAAGAAAAGACCTTACAGTGAAGTTCAGTCTTCCAACTTTGTTCTTTATCTGCAGAGTTTTCAGAGGGTATGCTTGGCTCTCTGCACTACCATAAAAAATCGATTTCCACTAAGAAGCTACTAGAACTTTTATTGGGATTGAACGGTACCTCTAAGAGTAACTTGGAGAGAAACATCATTTTATGACAGGTTGCCTTTCAATTCATGAACATGGTCCATTCGCCCATCTACTCAGGGATCCTCCCATTCAGTCATGTTCTACTGTTTTAGAAGGTGTTACACTCTTTTGTTGGAAGCACTGTTGAATAGTTTATATTTCGGAATACTATTTTAAAAGGAATCTGTTTTTAAAACTTCATCTTCAAGTTTTTATTGATATATAGAAAAGACTGACTTTTGTATGCTGACCTTGTAACCTTGCAAAATTCACATTAATCCTAGTTGTATATTATTTTGAATTTGCCCATATACATATCAGGTTACCTATTTAGATGATTTTTCTCTTTTTTTACTGCCTTGCTTATGACCTGCAGTACAATGTTAACAGTAAACAGTGATGACAAGAGTGTTCAATTCTTCATATCAGAAAGAAAGCTTCTGAATATTTCATCAAATGTGTTTGCTGCAGTTATGTCATGAACAAGTGTTAAACTTCATCAAATTCCTTTATGGCACTTATTGAGGTGATCATATTCATTTTTCTATTAATGTGATTGGTGATTGTACAAATTCATTTTTAAGAGTGAGACCAATTTTGCATTCCTAGAATAAACTCAGCTTGTTTATAATGTACTATCATACTAAATTCAGCTAAAAATTATTTTTGAAAGTTTTGCCCTATAATAAATTACTGTACAATTATGGCGGTGGTCTAACGTGGCAGAAGGCCAAAGCAGGAACGCTTACCACTTCCTGTTTCTTCCTCAGCCTTAATTGCATATATTTGCATGCAAAGAAAATTCCATTCAGCTCCTAGTGAGTCATCAATGCCCGCCTTAAGCACCACCCTTGCTCAAAGGTTACATATATCCCACATTCCCCAGATTCCAGTAGAAGGAGACAGCGCAGCCACCATGGGTTGTGTGCTCCTTTCCACGGCCTCATCCCAATAAACCTGTGTTTTGTACTTTTACTTCTCTATTGTGCCAGAAAACTCTTTCAATTTTTACTTACACAGGTATTTATATTTTATTTACTGGTTTTTAAATAACTATCATGTGTGATATAAGCCTAAATTAATTTTTTCAATTTTTTGTTGTTTTTGTTTTGTTTTCTGGGTTTGGTTTTGTTTGGTTTTTTGTTTTTTTTTGGGGGGGGGTTGGTTTTGTTTTGTTTTATTTTTTAGTACCGGGGATCAAACTCAGGACCTTGCACTGGCCAGGCAGGTGCTTATTCCGCTGAGCTAAATCCCCAGCCCTGTTTTCTGTTTTTAGAGGCTGACTAGTCCAGGCTGGACTTGAACTCACTATGTATGTAACCCAGACTGCCTTCAGACTTATAGCACGCCTCCTACCTCAGCCTCCCATGTGTTGGGATTGTAGGCATGTGTCATCATTCCTGGCTCAAAATTTTTGTCTTTCAGATTTTGATATCATTTATAAAATGAACTGGGAAGTATTGTCATCTAAAGTCTTCTGATCCATAAACACAGAATGGTCAGGTATGGTGGCACAAACCTATCACATGCCAGCACTCAGGAGGCTGAGGCAGGAGCCTGAGGCAGGAGAACTGCCAGGAGTTCCAGGGCAACCTGGGCTATATAATGAATTCAAGGCCAGCCTGAGCTACATAGTGAGACCCCCATCTCAAAAACAACAAAAAACCCAAAATGTTCTTTGTTTATATCATCTCTAATTTTTAAAATGTTTTGTAGTTTTCTATATATGTCTTGCACTTCATTAAATTTATTTTTAAAATTTTATTTTTTGATGTTATAGTTTTTTAACTTTTATTTTTAGATTATTCATTGCTAATGTATAAAAATACAAAAGATCTTATTTTGTATCCTGCCACCTTGTTATACTGATTTGTTAGTTTTAACAGTTTTTTCAGGTATTCCTTACCATTTGTTATATAAGAGAATATTATTCTAAACAATTTTGCTTTATACATTTTAAGACTTTGATGTTACACACATCTTTAGCACTGTTATATTTTCTGATGGACTGAACCTTTCATAATTGTGTCTTAATTTTGTTCAAGCCCTGGAGATTAAAACTTGTGCAAGCTAGGCACATGTTCTGCTACTGAACTATATCCATATTCTAGGGATGTTTCTTGGCTAGAATCCATTTGTCTGTAGCTCTTTTGTTCATATATGCATTACATATCTTTCTGAGTCTTTAAATTTTTGGTATGTCTATTTAAGAGGTATCTCATAAACTATATAATTAATCTTTTAAAACAGAATATTGACATTCTTTTTTCTCTATGTCAAGTAAGCAATCCATATATTTTAGTATATTTGATAAATACTTTATGTGTATATTTTAATGTTATATATAAACTTAAATATGGGTACTTTGGTTTATCTACCATACTATTTGCTATCTTTCTTGCCTGTCTTTTTTCCTTAGCTTCTTTTTCAATTGGTATTCCAATCCCATTTTTCCTCCTCTAAATCACGAATTATACACTTTTATTATTCGTTTATTGGTTATCCTAGAAACTATAGCACACACCACTTACTTAATATCATTTACTATTTTTACCACTTCCTAGAAAAGTAAAGGCCATACGGCACAGTGATTGCATTTTCTTTTCTTCAAAATGGTATGTCGCTATTATATTTATGGTTTTAAATATTTATTTATATATTTATTGGTATCAGGAATAAAACTCAGGACCTCACGCTTGCCAGGCAGGCACTGTGCCACTGAGCTATATCCTTGGCCTGTATTTATTTTAATGACATACAATTTATTTAATTATATACAATCCCACAGACAGTAGTATGTAAGCCCGTAAGACACAACATGGTCATGTAGATTTACCTATGTATTTTTCTTTTTCATTGTCCCTTGTTTGCAGCAACCCCAACTTTCAACATAATATTCCTTCTCCATAAACAATGTGTTTCCTTTATATCTTTATTCCATTTTATTTCAAAGCTTATTTTTGCTGGATATAAAAAAAAATATCTACCCCGGAAGTTTCTTTCAGCACTATGAAGATACAGTTAAACAGACTTCTAGTATCAATCATTTCTGTTGAGAAGTTAGTTTCTGGTTTTGTTGCCATTTAATTGAAGGTAATATATGTTTTTCTCCCTGGCTGTTTTACTATTATTTTTTGTCACTGGTTTTCAGCAATTATGCTACCATATGCCTAAGATGTTATATTTCTCTATAGAGTATAGCAAAATATTATAGAATGAGCAGCTTACAAATAACAGAAATTTGCTTCTCACAAGTCTGGAAGCTGGGAAGGCTAAGGTACTACGAATTCGGTATCTGAGGGCCCACTTTTTCATAACTGGCACCTTCTTGCTGTGATAATGGTGGAAGGGGCAGCTAACTGTCGAGTTCTCATTCATGAGGGCACTAACCTCATTGATACCTCTCGAAACCCCACCCCTCATGCTATCACCTTGGGGGATAGGATTCTAACATATGAATGGGAAGCAGGGGGTGGAACTTTCACCCCATAGTATGTTTCCCATACATTTATTCTTACTAGAGTGCTCCAGTCTTCTTGGATCTGTGGCTTAGAGTCTTTTACCTATGTTGGATAATTCCCAGCCTGAAACTCAAATACCATTTCCTTTGAATGCCTGAAGAAATTCTTTCCTTTCTTCTTGAGATTCCAGTCATAACACATGAGATCCCTGGATCACTCGGTCTTGAGCGTGTGTTGTGACCTCTTTCAAGTTATTTATTCTTTTGTCTCCCCATGTGTTAGTCTGGATATTTTCTTCTGGTCAGTCTACTTGTTTTTTTCACTTTGTTCATTTACTATTAAATCCATTCATTTCTTTTTTCTTTTTGTTTGGTGTTGGAAATCAAAGCCATGGCACTGTACATTCTGGATGCTTTCTCTTCTTTCTATTATTATACAAAGTTATACCCAAGTCCTACTTACTTCTTAATTTCACATACTATATTTTTTAGTTGTAGAATTTTCTTTTAGCTCTTTTTTTATTACAGTTTCCAGTTCTGTATAAAATGTGGAAGTGTGGCATTTTGTTCTCTCAGCACATTAATCATAGTTATTTTAAAGTCCATATTGGATAGGTCTGGAATTGGATTCTCTGTGGGTCTGATTCTATTTAGTGCCTTGTCTTTATTTAAATCATATCTACCACTTCTTTGCCTTTTGGCTAAGATTAAGTGTGAGATTAACTTAATATTTGAGTCATATCTCTTCTTATTTGCCCAGTGTTTTTTTTTTTAACTGAGTGCTATACACTGCATTTGGCAAAGTTTAGAAGATAATCAGAAACTTAGGATAATACTATCTGCTTTTAGAGAGAATTAACTTTTGCTTCTTGCAGGTAAAAAGCGGGCTTAGTAAATCAGCACTAGCAGTCCCAGAGCATCTCAGTTTAATTGGGAATCAGAGTGACTACAATCTGGGCTCTAATTTTTTGGAGAACCTATCACTGTTCAGAGTTTACTTCTATGCTTCAGGTAAAATCTTGAATATTTATCAGGCTACCTCTACTGGTCAAGCCCTAAATTCAACTTTTTGTCTCCTTAGCCCTAAGACTGTCAAAAGTTTTGCTTAATTTTTGGTCCCCACTGAATCTACAATAAAACGTGGTCTTTAGCTTGTACAATCCAGTAGATGTTCAATTTTTAAAAACAGGAAGCCTAGAAGACTTGGTTTCTAGTACTGAGTATTATCTTTGTCAGTTAAGTACTAATGTAAATGTATTCCTACTTATTAAATGAAGATACTCATCTACTTCAATCAAAATTTGAGCCTCAAATTATGTCATAGCTACACAGTAAAGACAACTTGAAATTATCAACATATTGATTAACCTACAGCAGTCAAACCAACATTAAATAAGAACAGCCTGGGTTTGGTGTATACACCTATAATCCCAGCACTTGGGAGGTTGAGGCAGGAGGAGCACTGCAAATTCAAGGCTAGTTTGAGCTACATACTGAATTTAAAGCCAGTCTGAACTGCACAGTGAAACCCTGTCTAAAAAAAAAAAAAAGCCTGATATAATAGAGTGAGGATTTTATGAATTTAGTTCATATATAAATTCAAAGATTTTTAAAATTTCTTAAATCCTGTAGAACAAGAATCACCAAACAAATATCCATTTGTACATACTTTCACATCCCATTTTGGTAAAAAGGTTGTTCACATCAAGATCCCTGGCTTGTGACTGTACTCCACATACAAATATTTTTGAGGTATTGTTACTTGTTAAGACAGACATATGGGCAACTGTGTACCATGAACCTGTATTGACCATTAAAATATCATCCTCCATATTTAATAAAGCTTTGACGGAATGGACAGCAAGACTTCGAGATTTGTCCTACAAAAAAAAAAAAAAAAACCACAACAGTATGATTAGAATTTCAAAGGGCCTGACTAGAAACATAAATTAACTTCATTTCAGATAAAAGAAAGTACTTGATAGGGCTCTTGAAGAGATACTTAACTCATTTCAGTTTAAAACATCTCAATATACGTCTAAATAAAAGTTAACCAAGAAAACTGCTAAATATAATTACAATAAAAAGCTTAACTTTGTTCAGCCTAAATCACTAACACATGATTAACATATTAGTTTTAGATCCCATTCTTACTCCTTCAAGAAAACAAAAAAGCCCATTTCAATGTCACCTAAACTTGCTGTTAAGCAGCTCAGAGATTAAAATCATGATATTTGAAAAGATTATGAAAAAAAAAGAAAAGATTATGAAAAGATGTTGATCTCAGTGCTTGCTTGATAAGGTAAGAAATTCTGCCCAAGAACACGGGTGTGGGGAAGAAATAAACCTTAGTGAATCTCCAGCCAGAAATAGAATCTAAGGATATGGAAATGAACTTAATCTAATGATTTGGACCATCTGATCTACTCATTCAATTGAAACCACATTATTCCTCTCATTCCCTTCTTACCGACAGCCAACAGCCGTTATCCACTGCTTACAAATTAACCCTGTAAGACCACGTTAAAGAGAGCATTAGAAGTGCTTTCTGCGCTGCCTTTCCATAAGTCAGGCGGTGCGGGATCTTAACCGGAAGTGAAAGAAAAGGTCTCACTGTAGCTGCCCTTGGATCCTCTCTTACAAGAAAATAAAACAGCCTATCAGCTGCCAACAACCTCTCCTAGGAGTCTGAAGAGAAGAATATGTTCTTTACAACTTCACATGCGACTAAGATGCCAAGATACAAAAGGAGCATTGATTGAAGAGGTATCAATTTTATTCGTGGTGACAATTAGGCTTTATAACCCCACCCCATAATCCATTAAAAATACAAACACTATTTAGGGAGAGTCCTTGAATAAGTAGGATGGCTGAAAATTACAATGAAAGTAAATATAGTTTACCTGAAAAATAAGTTTATAATCTTTGAAAAGATCTATATTGATAAGATCTTTTTTAAGATGAGATGGAAAAATTAAGACATCATAGCAATGTTGGTCCACAGCAAAGACTTTATCATCAACATGCAATATAGATTTGACTTTTTTGTAGCCTCTTTTCCTCAAATTACTATAAACTTCTTCAGGGCTGTAAATATACAGTATTAGGGTGTAGTTACAAATATAATACATTAATAATATACCCAAAAATAATACCTTTTTCCTGCAACAAAACATTACTGCATATGTTACATCTAATGGAACTCATAGATTTTTTTGGAATGCATAATTTTAGCCAATAAGAAGTTAAAAGATAATTAGAAACAGAAAAGTCACCTTAATTATGTAATTACCTTTGGTAATTTGGTGATAAGATCTGGAATTAAATTATCACTCTACAATTATTCCCCTAAAGTAATATTATTACCCCCACCCTTAAAGTAATATTTCTAGCCACCCCAATTTAAAGTAATATTTCTAGCCAGGTGTGGTGGTGCACTTAGGAGGCTGAATCAGGAAGATCACCAGGAGTTGTAGACCAACCTGGGCTACCTAGTGAATTTAAGCCTAGTCTGAACGACATAGCAAGACTCTGTCTTAAAAAAAAGACAATCTTTCTCACCACATCATTTTAAAAGATGGAGAGTTGAAATATGGAATATAAATAAAAGATCTAATTAAACTCTCACCTTATCTTACAAGTGTTTATCCAAGCGTAAAGCGGCAAGGTGGAGGCTCTCAGTTCCTGTTTCCTGAGCGATTCCGGCAGAATGTGATAAATGGAAAGAGCGTCATGTTTGATTCGACATCTTGCCAAAGCTGCAGCCAGTTTTGTCTTAAAACTAGAGATAGAATATCCATTTTTGGTGAATTTTAATAAATTTGCCTATAATTTCAATTTATATTTTGAAGTCATAAATAAAAAACTGTCATATTGAAAATAGAAATCCAAATAATCCTGATTCTTGTTTTCTATTTTTTGCTGTCCCTAGCCAGGCTAGTCAAGAAAATATTACAATTAATATGTTTATTCTTTATTCTACTACTAAGTACTATGATCAGATCTGGAACTATAAAGATTAAAGGAGAATTTTTACCTTTACATAATTTCTAATTTGGAGGGAAATACATAATGACAACACATTGTGATGAACTGAATGCTACAGTCACACAGATAAAAAAAAAAAAAAAAGAAAGGGGAGAGGATCAATTTTGCTATTAGAGGAGCAAGAAATTTCCAGATCAAAAGCAGAGACGTAGAGACAGTATGAGTTTTCCATACACAGTAAGAGACCGTGGAGGGTGGGACACCTCAGATACAGAGGTGTTAAAGAAGGAAGCATGTTTTCTAGGCAGGGTGTGGTGAGAGACAGACAGCTCCAATCAAAATAAATTTGCACACCATGCATCGAATGCTGGAATGTTTTCTGCAGGAAATAGAAAGTCACTTAAGAGTAGAGAAATATTGTTCAACTCACTGAATTAACAGCACTGTAGGCTGCAAGTGAAACAAACTGCTATGTGTAGGTCCTATCCACTCTACCTACTGTAGTGCATCACAGAAACATGCATAAATATACAAATGATGCCCCTGAAAGCTACTCTCGATGCTCTTCCTTATTGTAGTAACCTGCTGGTTTGACATCTAAGCACCCTGTCCATTCTGAGAATAAAAATCCCCTCTACTAAGGAGAAGTAAGTAGAATAAAGATATTCCATGTACAGGAACTTAATAACCTAGGTCAAAGATGGCAAACCTTTTAGAGATGAGTGCCCAAACGGCCTCCAATAACCATTTACTTATTGCAAAGCTCCAATACTGCAGTTAAACCTGAATGCTGAGGTTTTAGTTTAGAAAAAAAAATTCATACATTAGCATTTTTTGTCTTAAAAGAGAAACAAATATGCATGCCATAAGTTTGCTACCACTGACCTAAATGAATGTAAACATTATATATCACAAATATGAGATTCATAATATTAACATGAAGGAAAATGGGGAAAGGAGATTTAGAGGAGAGGAGACAGAAGGGAAGAGGATTAACAAAAAAGAATCAAGCTGCATATATGTACCTGAAATCACTCCCTCCCCCCAAAAAAGAAATTTCCCTCTTCTGAAAAATGTCCCTCCTCTTCCCCATTCATACCATTTTCTTATACGGTATCCCTAACTGATTGTCTCTGGCCACCTCCGATGGGCCAAGGGTGCACAATGGGAGTGTAATGTTTCAGATGTAGAACAGAAAGATAAACCAGCATTTCTAGTTCTTTGTACTGTAAAGTCTAAGTTGTCAGTAGCCAAGTTTCCCATCATGAGGAAGTTTTGCAGCAAAAATTCCAGCTGGCAGGAGTTCTGATGCTACATGAGGAGCAGGTTGAAGTTAGCATAGCTCCACAGCTGCCGAAGAAATTCCCCCTTTTACCTAATCCAGTTGCAAAAAAGAATCCTAATATAGCACTTCCCCTCGTTTATCTTTTTATTGTTTTATTTTTGTGTGGGGGCCAGGAAGCAAACTCAGTCTCGCACATGCTAGGCAAGTGTTCAATCCCTGAGCAATACCCTCTCTGCTTGTTTGTTTTCTGTAATACTGAGGATTGAATTCAGGGCCTTTCCACAGAGCTACATCCCTAGCACTTGTTTGTGTATGTATGTATTTATTGAGACAGGGTCTCACTGAATCAGTAAGTTGCCCAGGCTGTCCCTTAACTAGCAGTCCTCCTGCCTCAGCCTCCCAGAGTGCTAGGATAATAGGTATGTACCACTATACCCAACTCTCTTCGATTATTTTTTAATGAAATAAACTTGACTCCTTTTTGGCTTTGACTGTCAGAAATTTTTATCTAACAGTGCCATTATTAAAGCCCAACACATCAGAAGTGTTTCTCTTTGAGCATAAATCGAGTATTAATGTCAAAGGAAATTCTCTGCTTGAAAAATGTAAAATCAGACACCATACAGACATCTGTTTCAGACTCTTCACTAGATAAGTGAAACTGTGGCAAAGAGTTTCCCAAGAAGGGCTGGAGAAAATGTCCAAGATTTAAAACAAAGCAAAACAAAACAAAAAACCTTCAACAAGTTTTTAGGTGGCATTTTGGCTAAAAAACTCTGGGTCACTAAGGGCAATGTGAGAAGTGACAAAGATAAGAAAAACAAAACATCTAACAGATGTGATTTATCTGCACAGTTGGTCTAACATTCAGAAATCATTCAATGCAAATTACCTTATCACCTAATAGGAGAAGGAAGCAAGTAACAACTGAGCATTTCAGCTTTCTAAAACACTGATCTCTGTTGTTTTTTTCTTTAACTTGGCTCCATTGCCATTTTCCACTTCCCACATGGCAGGATGGAAAGTACCTTTAGGCATAAAGCCCAGAGATTCTAGAGCTCAACACATTTTCTTTTGTCCTTTCAGGGATCGAATTTCTATGCTGTTTCTTGCCTAATTAACTCTTGTTTCATCAGGTTTCTAACTGCTTAGAGCAAGAGAACAAGTCTGACCCAGGGTGCACTATCCTGACCAAATAATTACACATTTAAAATACCGCTCCTCGGGAAGCAAGTCACAGGCAGTGTAACCAGTGAGTGCGCTATTGCTGCAGTGTATCTGGCAGACGACAGCGCAGTTGGATGGCGGTGTGGCAAGGGAAAGAAGTGGGCAGGTCAGCAAGTGTCTTGCACTGCAGTTACAGAACTCAATGCAGGAGCTACAGTCAGGTGCAGTGAGGGGAGGAGAGAGGACAAAGGTGCCATCTGAGCACACAGTGGAGCCTTAACTGTAACACAGATGGCTATGGGCCAAAAAGTTTTGGGATGGTCTGGGAGGAATGACTCCCTCCATCCCCCTAACCACCCCACCCCGGATGCCTCTCTATTTGTTCTTTGCCTATAAAAGTTCGACAAATTATTTGGCAGAAGGAGACGCCCAGGCTGGTGGGAAAGCAGAGGGACTGGAAAGGAAGAAACGGTGGTCTTTTTCTTAACCTAGCCACATGTTTAATAGGCAGCTAAACAATACAGGGAATGAGTTCCTAAAGATCTTGCATATGTCAGAAATGATAACCGTACCATCTTGACTTGATCACTAGAGCCATGAATAAATGAAACAAAGATTCAAGTTAGAGGAGAAGTGTTATAAAAGGAGAGAATCCCTGGGAGGGACAAAAATAATCATGAGGAAATCCTTCGATTCTTCTTTACTTCTTCCACAGTTCTTAAGCTTAGACTTTATCTCCCGGGGAGACACATACTAAAGTATCCTGAGCTTCCAATGCTCTGTCTGAACCAAGAGGATGCACTGGCCCACATGGAGCCAGTCAAACTGCTCCTGTCAGAATGTAGAAGGCAAGAAGTCAGTCTAAGGAAGGAAACTAGCACACAGCTGTAAGCTATTGGCTCAGGTATTACGTGCGGATGGGTATGCAGAGGTCCCATGTGGGCAAGAGAAGCAGAGAAGGTAGATGTGCAGAGAAAAAGAGAATGAGGCAGACACTAAGAGAAAAGCAGAGATTAAAAAGATAGAAGGAAAATAAAGTCCTAACACCTCTCCAGTTCCTCTTTTTATTCTTTTTGAGTCCTTAAGTTATGTTAGGTATTCCAGTATCTTTCTAAGAACATTTTCCATTTTGGCTCAAGCTAACTGAAGATCGCCTCTGTTACTTGAAAGCTGAAACTCTTGATTAAAATTCTGTGGCTTTATCTTTGTTCTACTGACGTCTGATATTCAATTGCTAACTACAGGCATTTCTCCGATACCATATTATAAACTGAGTTTCATAGTGAATTAAGTATCATGTGATTGTTTAGTTTAGGAGTAAGATTTACATTATATTAACCTCTACAGATTTAGTAATATTGCACTGACAACAATATAATCAGATCTGTGTTAACACAAGGAACATGGTGTTTATTAACAGTAAAGGGAAAACTCTGGGGCATCAGAAGTCCTCAAATAGTAGTATCTCCTGCTCCTCACTCGTCCTAAACCAGGTGCTCTCTGCTTGTCCTTTTCCTACTTTCTCACTTGGTTAGAATCCTGTGGATTTCCTGGCAACTCAGCCTAACCTCGGCTCTCATCAGCCTTTCTGAAACTAAGTTAAATCCTAAGTGCTGGTCACATAAAACAGAACCCGAAAGACATACAGGAAGGCCAAAACCCACAGCCCATCCTGCAGCAGACTGTTCCATCAGGTTTTCTGCATTCATCCTATATGACCATCTTGGGAAGCAGGTTGTCCAATATGGATATAAGCAGTGAGATGATTCCCCTAAATCCAAACAGTACGCAGGGGCTGGGTCCCTACTTATCTAACACAGAAAATACGTACATCGGGTTGCTTCTGTTCTTCTCCATCCCACAGTGGTTATGATTGACAAGAGCTATGACTATGTCATATCCTGAATCTACAGAGTACCTCAGCCCAGCCTAGAGTTTATAGGTGAGAAGAGTGGTGGAATATAAATGGTTAAAGTGGCCACAGAGAGAGAGGGGAGTTAGGCCTGTACAATACTGCAAGGTGAGTTCCAGCTTCCTGGGGCTGACCCAGGGAGAGTTTGGCTGCTTGAGTCTCAGGAGCCAAAGGCCCAGGAGGTGATTTCCAATACGCCTAGGGGAAGTTTTGGAACATTACACGAAACACGGAAATATAGGAAAATGACAAAATGAAAGACCAAAATGCAGTCTCAAACCTCCAGCCCATCCCAAGAAAGTCTGGGAGCCACAAACATAGAAGAAAATACTAGTCATACACCTGAAATACCTGAAATGATATCAACTGAAATAAAGAAGCAAGTACGAGAAGCTATGAAGGAACTCAAATCAGAAATAATCTCCCAGGTAAAAGAAGAAATGATAAAAGTAGTGAAAGAAATAGTGAGTGCATCTAAAGAAGACACAGCTAAAAAAATCATAGGAACAAAGCAAAAAGATAGAATCCCTGAATGTACAGTATAAGAAACAAACAGAATACATAAAGCAGATTCAAAGAGATATACAGGAAATCAAAAATTCTATTGAAAGTTGCCAAAACTGCCTCAATGAAAGTGAAGATAAAATTTCAGACCTTGAAGATAAGATTGCAGATAATAAACAGGAAAGGAAAGATCTTTTAAAAATAACAAGGAATCGGGAAATAACAATTCAACAGTTGCAAGATGATGCAAAGAAAAACAACAGAAGATTAATAGGGATAAATGAAAAAGAAGGGGACAACACAAATGATATCAAGAGGCTATTTACAGAAATAATATCTGAAAATTTTCCAAACATGAGGATGGAAACTGACATACAGATTAGTGAAGCATATAGAACTCCATATAGCCATAACCAAAACAAAACTACACCCAGACATATAATAATCACCATCCCAGAAATCCAATTTAAGAACAGAATATTAAAAGCTCTTAGAGAGAAAAGACAGATCACCTTAAAGGAAAACCTATCAGAATCACAGCAGACTTCTCAACACAAACAATGAAGTCAAGAAGAGCATGGAGTGAAGTATTTCAAATCCTAAAGGAAAATGACTTTCAATCCAGACTGATGTACCCTGCAAAACTGTCCCTCAAAATGGATGGAGAAATAAGACACTTCCATGACAAAGAACAGCTGAAGAACTTCATGATCACCAAACCAACCCTGCAAAGAATACTGAAAGACATTCTAGATACACATAGGAAAAAACCACTAAGCAAGACAGACAACTAAACAGAATGGAAAGGTCAAGATACAACAGAAGAAAGATAACATGTCAACAACAAACCAATATACAACAGTTATAACCATTAATGTAAATGGCCTCAGCTCACCAATTAAAAGAAACAGACTGGCAGAATGAATCAAGAAACAATGTCCAACCATATGCTGTCTACAAGAAACCTATCTAACCCAAAAGGAAATTCATACACTGAAATCCAAGGATGGAAAACAATATTTCATGCAACAGGAACTCAAAAAAAAAGCAGGGGTAGCTATTCTGTTTGCAGACAATGTGAACTTCAAACCAAGAATGATCTGAAGAGATAAGGAAGGTCACTACATACTAGTTAGAGGAAAACTTCAAGAGGAAGAGATAACAATCTTAAATATATATGCACCAAATTATAGAGCACCCAGCTATACAAAACAAGTATTAACAGAAATGAAAAATCAAATAAACAATAACACAATTATAACAGGTGACCTTAACACACCATTGACACAAAGAGACAGATCTATTAGACAGAAAATCAGCAAAGAAATAACAGAACTGAATCACACCTGAGAACAAATGGACTTGATAGATGTATACAGAGTGTTCCATCCAACAATATAAGAATATACATTCTTCTCAGCAGTACATGGGACATTCTCTAAAATAGACCATATACTAGCCCACAGAACATATTTAAGTAAATGCAAAAGAATTGAAATTATCCCATGCATGTTATTGGATCATAGCACCATGAAATTAGAAATTAATGATAAAAGAAACTGCAAAAACCCCACAAACACATGGAAATTGAATAATACACTCTTGAGCAATCAATGGGTCACAGAGGAAATTAAAGAAGAAATTAAACAATATCCACAAGCAAACAAAAATACAAATACAACTTACCGGAATCTTTGAGATGCAATGAAAGTGGTCCTCAGAGGAAAATTTATTGCACTGAGTTCCCACATTAGGAAAACAGAATGAACACAAATAAACAACCTGATACTACACCTCAAACAGCTAGAAAAAGAAGAGTAAGCCAGGTCCAAAGCCAAAAGAAGGGAGGAAATTATAAGGA
The DNA here is from genome assembly GCA_004027455.1 of Hydrochoerus hydrochaeris. Classification (NCBI taxonomy): domain Eukaryota; kingdom Metazoa; phylum Chordata; class Mammalia; order Rodentia; family Hydrochaeridae; genus Hydrochoerus; species Hydrochoerus hydrochaeris. The sequence continues at coordinate 186,447 of PVLA01001150.1, read as the reverse complement.
TCAGAGCAGAAATTAATGCAATAGAGACTAAGAAAACAATACAAAGAATCAATGAATCAAAGAGTTGGTTCTTTGAAAGAATAAATAAAATTGATAAGCCCCTAACCAACCTAATTTTAAAAAGGAAAGAAAAGACTCAAATTCATGCAATACAGAATGAAAAAGGTAAAATCACTATGGACTCTGGAAATACAGAAGATGATCAACACCTATTTCGAAAACCTCTACTCTCATAGGTTCGATAACACAGAAGAAATGGACAGATTCCTAGAAACATATGAACCACCAAAGCTGGATCAAGAAGATGTAAAACTGCTGAATAACCCAATTTCTATCAATGAAATGAAAATGTAATTAAGTCCTTACCGACAAAGAAGAGCCCAGGCCCAGATGGATTCACTGTGGAATTCTACAAGAAATACAAAGAAGACTTAAAGCGACACTCCTCAAACTATTCAATGAAATTGAAAGGGAAGCAATTCTCCCTAAGTCATTCCTGGAAGCAAATATTACTCTAGTACCAAAACCTGAGAAAGACCCAACTAAAAAAGAGAACTACAGGCCAATCTCCCTAATGAACATAGATGCAAAAATTCTCAATAAAATATTGGCAAACAGGATGCAGCAAATCATCAAGAAGATTATACACCATGACCAAGTGGGATTCATCCCAGGCATGCAGGGATGGTTCAACATATGTGAATCAATAAATGTAATCCACCATATCAATAGAGCCAAAAGTAAGAATCACATGATCATTTCTATAGCTGCAGAAAAAGCTTTTGATAAGGTCCAACACTCATTCATGATAAGAACCTTACAGAGAATTGGAATAGATAGTCTTTACCTGAATATGATAAAGGCCAACAGCCAGCGTCATATTAAATGGCCAAAAACTGAAAGCCTTTACCTTAAAATCAGACATAAGACAAGGATGTCCCTTATTCCCTCTCCTATTCAACATAGTACTGGAATTACTAGCCAGAGCAATTAGACAAGAGAGAAATAAAAGGAGTAAAGATAGGAAAAGAGGAAGTTAAACTATCATTATTTGCAAACATGATACTCTACATAGAAGACCCCCCCAAATTCCATTGAAAGACTCCTAGATATAATAAATAAATTCAGCAACATAGCTGGATACAAAGTCAATACTCAAAAATCAATAGCATTCCTATACACTAACAACAAAATCACTGAGAGTGAAATAAGAGAAACCACACCCTTCACACTAGCATCCAAAAAAAATGAAATACTTAGGAATTAATCTAATGAAAGAAGTAAAAGAGCTATACAGGGAAAATTATAATATCCTGAGAAAAGAAATCAAAGAGAACCTCAGAAAATGGAAATACATCCCTTGTTCATGGATAGGAAGAATAACTATTGTGAAAATGGCCATTCTCCCAAAATTTTTATACAGATTCAATACAATTCCAATGAAAATACCACTAACATACCTCATAGAGAAATCACTCCTAAAATTCATCTGGAACCAGAAGAGACCTAGAATAGCAAAGGCAATTCTAAGCAGTAAAGGCAAGGCAGGAGGTATCATAATCCCTGACTTGAAGTTATACTACAAAGCTACTGTAATAAAATCAACATGGTACTAGAATAAAAACAAAGATCAATGGAATAAACTAGAAGATACAACCACAACTATGAACACACTCAACCACAAACTGGGAAAAAATCTTAGCAAACTGTCCCTCAGACAAAGGACTTGTCTAGAACTTATAAAGAATTAAAAAAAATCAGACCCCCGAAATTCAAAGACCCAATCCAAAGATGGGCGTCCGAGATGAACATACAGTTCTCAGATTTATAAATATCTCAATGTGATCATTCTTTATAGCTGAGTAAACCAGACATCCTATGGATAACCATATCAAACAACTCAGTAAAAAAAAATTTTCTTATAACCTTTTCCTTGTTGCTGTGTGTGGGTTTTTTTAGTGTTCAACAACATCATAACAGAAGCTATAACCAACAGTGTGTTAGTCTGTTTGTGTTGCTATAACAAGCTTTCAGAGACTGAGTAATTTATAAACAAGAGAAACTTATTTTCTCACATTCTGGAAGCCCAAAATCATGCTGCTGACATCTTGCTGAGTGATGGCATGATGGAAGGCAGAAAAGAAAGTGCTCAAGAGAGCAGCACCTCCCCTCCATATTTTTAATGCTGGGGATTGAACCCAGGGCCACACACCTGCAAGGCAGGTACTCTACCACCATACCACACCTCAGTTCCCCAAAGCCCTTTTAATGATGGTGTCAATCATTTAGAAGGGTGAAGCCCTCATGACCTAAACACCTCCCGTTAGACATTGCCTCCCAATACTATCACAATGACCATCAAGTTTCCAACACATAAATTCTGGGATACGTTTGAACCATAGCAAACAATAACACTCATGATTTATTGACCATTTTCACTTATGATTTATTTTTTATGGGTCTGGTTCTAATGTGAACATTTTACATGCATTAATTTAATGAGTTCTCCTAGCTAGCCTTTAAGGAAGATACTTCCTATCCTATTAGCAGGCTTCTGTTGATATAGGAGAAATTTAAAACATGCCATTTTATTTTAAACTAAATAGAATTTTCTTTTTCAATTTGGCAAAATAGTGAGTTCTTACCTGCTGTTGGGGTTTTCTCATTTGATATGTTAAATTGTTTTAATTGCAAATGAAGCTTAAGAAACAAATGATAGCTATTTATAATGAATTTCTAATTTATGTGAATGCTAAAAATTATGAAGGATTTTTAATGATTCCCCACATGCTTGCAAATTGTGTCTTGAAATTCAAGCTTTCAAAGCAATTTGATTTTATTTTGTGGGGTTTTGGCAGGGTAGGGTTAACACAGGGTCTCACTATATAGCCCAGGCTGGCCTTGAACTCTCGGAGACCATGTCTTAGCCTCCTAAAGCACTAGGATTACAGGTGTGAGCTACCATGCCCAGCCATCAATTTGATTTTGAATGGAATATTGTATCTGTTCAAAACTGTAAAAGAACTCAAGAAATTTATAAACTTTTATATTTTTCTCCATAAAACTTTAACACTTACCTACATATTATATTGAATACAATATTGCCAGTGACAAGACTGGTATTGATTTCATATAAAGACTCCTTTTCACTTGTATAATTACCTGTTAAGAAGGTCCTCCACTTCTTGAACTTCTGATATGGACTCTTCATTATCAGGAAGGACACGAGTTTGAAATTTTCTGTCTTGAAAATCATACAGCATCACAATGATAAGACTGTTCAAATGATGTGGCTACCAAGGGGAAACACACATAAAGAAAAGTATACAAACCATATCTAACAGTAATATTTTATATTCCATTAGTTTTCATACCTACCAGTAATATGGCAAGTTTTACATGGTCTGGTTAATTTGAAAATAGGAAAGGCCTTCAAAATATGGTGGAGAATCTAGTTTGTTTGTTTTTTTTTTTTTTAAAGCCTTTCAGAAGCAGAGGATTTAGCTCAGTGGCATAAGCTGCCTTGCAAGCAGTGGTCGTGAGTTTGATCCCTGGTACCATAAATAAATAAATATGATCATATCTGTCAAGCCGGGCACTGTGGCTCACGCCTATAATCCCAGCACTTGGGAGGCTGAGGCAGGAGGATTGTTGCGAGTTCGAGACCAGGCTGGGCTACAAAGCGAGCTCAAGGCCAGCCTGAACTGCATAGCAAGACCCTGTCTCAAGAAGACAAAAAAAAAAAAAAAGCCTTTCAGAAAAGAAAAATCTTGATATGGTCATCAAAATGAAAGGACAAATATCAGTCCTTTAGTATTAGAAGTAGGAAACAGTTTGTATTTTGAAGAAGTCTCAACATTAAGCAAACAAGCTATTATTTAAATCTGAAAGCTATTTAATTCTTTCTTAAAAACATAATGATGAGACAAGCTAATTCTAAAAGTTGTCTACTTACTATTGTAGTGCTTGGAAATACACAGCTGTCTATTAATATAGTTTCCAAAATATCTTGATCTGAAAGACAAGGGGAATGCCTGTTACTAAAAATACCAAAGGTGAAAATGAAAACTTTGTAATCAAAGTATGCTTTAAATAATGTCATTAAGGCCAGGTGTGGTGGTGCGTGCCTGTTAACCCAGCACTCGGGAAACTTGAGGCAGGAGGATTGTTGCAAATTCAAGACCAAGCCTGGGCTACAAAGTGAGTTCAAGGCCAGCCTGAGCTACAAAGTGAGACCCTGTCTCAAAAAGACTAAAAAAAAAGTCATTAAATAACTTAGTTTTTATATCTAAACTATACCTCAATTCTTGATCTTATTAAAGACAAATTAAAATAGCATGATGAAATATTTATAATTTTTATGAACCCTGGGGCCAAGTGATTCCACATAGAATCCTAGTCAAAGAATATGAATAATCAAGGAATAAAGGAACTTTGATCTTTAACTTATGATCTTTCAAAAACATTAAAGAGGACCTAATTAATAAGGTAACATTCTTCTCTTATCCACTTTAAAGGTTGCTGGATTGAACTGCCAAGATTTCATTTAGGAATTTTATTCTATGTTTATGAGAGATATTGGTCTGCAATTTTCTCTTCTGGTAGCATCCTCGTCAATGTTGATAGCAGAGCTGGGCTGGCCTTACAGAATGAGCAGGCAGTGCTCCCTCTTCCTCAGTCCTCTCCAACAGTCTGTGTTACAACAGCATTTTTTTTCTATCTTAAATACTTGATAGAACTCACTAGAGAAGACACTGAGATGCCATTTAATCTGCGATTCAAATGACAAGTTGTACATTAAGATCTGAGTAGGAACCGCAGTCCAGGGAGGGAGAATAAATGACTAGCACAAGTACTAGGGGGAAACAAGTGGACCTATTTGAAAACCTCCACAGGGTTCTGAGTGATCTCTTTTGACACCAGCTCTTAAGTAGATGAGCATCGCAGAGCAGATGTTTTAATCAGTTAAACAGAAAGCAAGGCCTGTCTTTCATTAATTCAACATTCAAAGAAAACCTATTATATGCAACGTGCACACTGAATTTTAATTTTTATTTGAAAGATGGGAAAGTTAGAAAGAACATTAATTTGGGAACACAGACTTCAATTTTCACAGGAAATCTTTTAAGAATCACTGTCAATATTTATATGAGGTAATATTATCACTTCATTCATAGTGGAATGAACTCCAGAGTTTCACATCCTTCGAACTTGCAAACCAATTCTGCTCAACTTCATGGTTTCCCAGCATAAATCCCAGAAGATGCAGAGGGCTTCTAATGCGGCAGACTACAAGGGTGGTAGAGCTGTGAGCATCAGGGTGCTGGGTGCCTACAGAACAGCAGGAACAGAATCGAGGACCAGGAAGCACAACATGATTTTTGCCAACACTACATTTGCTTTCTAGGGCTCTTGTCCAAACTAGTATCTCTGATACTGTAAAGAATGCATTATTGGGACTAGGGATTTAGCTCAGCAGCATAAGCGCCTGCCTTGGAAGCATGTGGTCATGAGTTTGATCCCTGGTACCAAAAAAAAAAAAAAAAAGAATGCATTATCTTTATATTTGCAGTTTACATAACATTCTCACATAGCAATATCAATGTTAATAATAACTACAAGTGGCACATTTTATGTTGCACATATTGTTGTAAAGGGTTTTTTTATATATTTGTTTAATCTTTACAAAAGTTCTATGAATTGGGTCCTATCACTGATCCTATTTTGTAGGTCATGAGGCACAGAATAGTTAAATACATTTTCACAGTCACACAGTGTAGGATCAGGGACCCAATCCCAGACAGTGGCACCCAAGTGGATTCTCTTCCCAACACTATGCTGTCTTTCCTCACGTTAGTCTTGTTTAAAAAAAATTTTTTTTTTTTGGTACCAGGGGTCAAATTCATGACTTTGTTCTTGCCAGGCAGGCACTTTTGCCACTGAGCTAAAATCCCAGGCCTAAAAAAAACTTATTAAATTGATTGGTACATTTTAGATATACATCTTAAGGAATTTGTACCTATATATGATATATCCTGATTCATTTTTTCCTTCAACTCCTCTTCCCCTCCTTTACAAAATTTTGTTTCCATTTTATCCTTCTTTTATCGTCCTCCCACCTGGCCAAGTTCCCCTTTCTTCTGACAATCCAAAGCAAACCCAAGTAGTCAAATAAGGCACATTGTTAAGGCCTGATTTAGATTATTAGGATTTAGAGACTGCAAACCTTGCCTATCCTAGAATTCAGCCCAATAACTCCTGTTATCCCTCTCATTTCACTAATTAAAGTTATTAGGAATTCTTTAGTTTGTTACAGGGAAATCAACCTCCATTCCTGGGGACTCTCTTCCTACCCTCTGCTCGCCTCTTCCTATGTAAGAAAAAGTGAGCCCATTCAATAGGTGAAATTAGAAGAACAAACTGCGTATTTGTCCTGTTCCCTTTCTCTCTGCCAGCTTGTCTTCAGGAAACATACACACACACTCCAGGGGTGGGGAGACGCAGCCTCAAGCTGGATTAGATGGGTACCCCTAGTTCAGGCGTAAAGGATTTGGAAGCCCACTTGACTGGAGATCTAAACCCATGACCCCCAATTTCCTTTTTCACTCTTGACTGGTTCCAAACTCAGACAGAAAGAAGGAATGTTACTGGCTGGACCCCTGACAGTCAGTTCATCTGGTCATCCTTCCCATTTCAGAAAGCAGATGGGAGATGTTTCTTCTCCTCACTCTCCCCTAAGTTCTCCCTCTCCGTCTTAGTATGTTTTCATAGTCTTTGCATACAAGAGACTTCTAGAGCCTTCACTTCTCAAATGCCAAGGCCCGCCTATAATTCTAAAAATAAACACATGATAATTAGTGGGAGGATGTGGAGTGAAACTCAGATAAATTATTTAAGTCTCCTTGGCAAAATTAATAAGACTAGCCACTAACACTTTTGAAAGAATATTTGATAGATGGATATAATAGAGGCTGGGCATGGTGGTACACACCTGGAATACCAGCACTCGGGGAGGCTGGGGCAAGAGGATGGCTGTGAGCTCCAGGCCAGCCTGAACTACACAGTGCGAGCCTGTCTCAAAAAAAATAACTAAGTAAATAAAAAGGATATAATAGGGGAAAGTTGCCATCAATCATTACGTAGTGAAAATAAAAGAATGCAGGATCATAAAAATAAAAAAGCTAGGATTATGAATGGAAGCTGTTACTCTGCCTCCTTTCATCCAGATGATACTCTCTCTTCTTTAGCCTTGCTGCTGGCTTGGTTAGGCGTACCAATTAATATCCTCTTGAGCTTCTTGCAATATTTTTCATCTGCCAAATGAGAATCTTCCACCTCAGAGGACTGGCATTCAAATGGAATAAAGGACTCTGTGGCTTATAAAGAGCTACACAAATGTAAGGGACTACTACTGTCACTCAGATGAACTGTTTTAACCTCTTAGGTGACAATTAGCACACAAGAATTTTTTGCTCAGTATCATTTCCCTAAAAAATCATTATGTGGTCAATAATTAACTCAGCAGGGGGTGGGGTGGAGGGTGGTGGCCAAACTGTACATTCTAAGGAAAGCTTTTGCCCTTGATCACTTCCTAGGAGATAAAACCAACCAAGCCTTTGAAATGTCTCACCTGATAAGATGCCTTTGTTTACCAGCTTGACTTGGGCAAAAGCTAGTAATCAAAAGTAGCCACGTGGGCTATGAGACTGGCTTTGAGAAAAACCCTAGACAGTAAGCCAGGTGAGATTCCTGGTTGTTAAACTTCCTGCCATCACACATCTTTAGCAGGACAATGGGGCACACTGTCTATAAGGCTCCATGAGTACCAATGTCTCACAAGGTTCTGTGAGTCCATTCAGGGAATTGTTGAATGGGCTGAGGTGATCTTGAGATTCTTTGACTAACACCTAATTCCCAAAAGCTAGAACCAAATAACCAGTAAATGTTAAGTATTTACTAGGTTTTTTACTGACAAATTATATGATTCTGAAATAACCAAGTTAATGACAGAGTTCGGGGATGGAAAGCTTGCCAACTACTATACCTAGGGAAGCTAGAGACAAAATTAAGCCAAGAAAAAGATCAGCAACTTCATCTTCTTTTGGTTTTATTTATTCAATCATATCTCAAGAAGTCATTTTTGTCAGTTTTTCTTTTTTAAAAAAATATTTAGTATTCCTTGAAAGATACAGAGATTCTTTGAAAAATAAACTAGCTGTTAGTACTCTACTAATTTGACAAAAGTCAAACTTAACAAGAATAAGTGTTTCTTCATTAGTAATCTTGTTTAGCAGAAAATTGATTTTGGGTTTATTTGGTAAGGCAGGACTAGTGGCAATCTTCTTTTCAAAAAACATTATACTAAGCCTTTTAAATCTTTAAAAGGTTAATCAAATATATGTAAATCCTGCTTGAAAGAGCACAAAGAAACAATAAAACTGAAAAGTATTAAACAGAACCAAAGGTCACACTCGACTTTTATACAGTTAAGAAATTTTGTTATTTTTTCCCCTGTCCTCCTACTTTCTTAAAAAAATGTAAGTGTACTCTAACTTCCTATTCACAAAATAACAAACAAAAGGTACCATTACCTAAGCATTCTTTAATTTGTACAATAATTTTCACAACTCAATAAGGCTTTAGGGAAAAAATGTGTAATTTTCTAAACCATGACTCCCTGAACCTAAAATGTACAATCCAAATGTAGATTTACAAAATCTCGCAAGTGAAAAGATTGCCAGAACATTGATGCTACAGAAGATAAAAGTGAAATGCACAAAAGCCTCCAATATTTTATAAGTAAAAGATCAGGCTCTGAATTATATTGGAAAATGCACTACACTGGGATTCTGATTATTTTTATGTTTATTTTACAGTGCTACTGTTGCAGGCAGCTGAGTTAGTTAGAAATATTATAGGCAGTCAGACAGGGTTAGGTCTTCCATGGAGCCAGTACAGACACCTTGCAACTGTGGGGGAGACAGACACCTCCTGCTGTGGGCCAGGACTCAAAACAAAGGATCAAACAAATGCATCCACATCCTAAGGACTAATATTCTAATTAGTTACCTCTCACCCTGAGGAAGCCTAGAGTCACCACCCCACCCCCTAGGGAAGAGTTGCAGCTCTAAGAATGCCCGCTTCCTACGTGACTTGCTTTCCCATTTGTCCCCAATTTAATCAATTTTTACCTGAACTACTAATCTTATTGGCTAACTATAGTTATGTCCCACTTTATGCCCATCTGCCTTGTGAGTTCCTAGTTTTCCCCCACCTTGAACCCGTCTCGCCCCATCATTTTGCTCTATAAAAGTCCCTAGAAAAGACAGAGTCCTTGGCAACATGTCCGGGACACCTTCTGTCTCTCTTCAGACAGAAGCTTTCTTTCTCTCAATAAATATATTCTAATGTTGACCTCCATTGTTCCTAAAATTCATTCTTCGATTTTAGAGAACACGAACTCTCGGACATGGTAGGGAGTTTCATTCCCCTATATCACTACAGGGACGGAACCCAAGGCCTGGCAAGAGCTAACTATGTGCTCTATCACTGCGTGATGCCAGAAGCTCCCCTTCTGATTTCATTCACTTTGGATATTCAGAAGTTACTGAGGCGATAACTTAAAGCAAGATAGCATTAGTGTAAGGTATTTTATACAAGTAACCAACACTGTAAGTTTGAATTAACAAAAAAGAATGTTGCAAGGAAAAGAAGGTTTGTGAAGACTTTTGATAATTATTTATCTGAATAGGATTTTCTGCATCATTAAGAAGATCAAATAGTCACAAGATTCTTCCATAAAACAGAAAACAGGACTGAAAGGAAGTAAAAGATAATTTACTCAAAACAACTCTGTAACACAACCATCTAGTTAATTTTATACAGAGTAATTTTATGTTGAGTAATTCAGGCCTTTACTATCGTTTTCTTTCTTCATCTCTCCCTCCCTCTTTTCCTTCCTCTCATTTTTCCCTCCTCCTTTCCCCCCCCCCACCAAGTATTGGGGCTTGAATTCAGGTCCTTGTGAATTCTAGGCAAGAATTCTGGCACTAACCACATCTCACTCAGCCTTTTAAAAAGATTTTGAGATAGGGTCTCACTAAGTTGCCTGTGTTGGCCTTGAACTCACAATCCTCTTGTCTCAGCCATTACAGAGCTGGGATTACTGTATCTGTCACCACACTGGCCTTATTATTGATTTCTAAAGATAAAATTCAATATTCTATTAGGGAAACTGCCTATTACAGAGTCCCAGCATTAGCATTAAATACTGGTTAACTGACATTGTTGCTTGGGCTGCATTTCACCATTGTAATGTGACTGACTCATAATATAAAGAGCAACACTTTGATTTGTGGGAAAGAAAGAACAAGAAATGAAACAGAATCTGAAGATAAAACTGGAGGAGGAAAACTGGTAAGACAGACTTAAAAAGCAAAAAATCAACAGAAGAGAAGGACACAGATAACAAAAGGAAATTCCTTAAACATTAAATTTTCCTCTATGAAGACAAATTTCAGACTAAAGAATTGAGCTGCATCATCTCTGCAGACTCCTAAAAATAAATAAATAATAGCCAAGTGTGGTGGCAGACATCTGTAATCCCAGCATTCAGGAGGCTGAGGCAGGAGGATTGAGCCCAGTTTGAACACAGTGAGTTCAAGGCCAGCCTAAACTACATAGTGAAACCCTGTCTCAAAAAACAAAAAAAAAAAAGACAGTCTAAAGTTCACAGTCAAAAGTTCTGTGAAGACCAACTTCTCCAGGCCCTGTGACAGGTTCTCTCATACTAACCATAACTGGTTGTTTCCTGAAGTCAGCTCACTTTAGCTGACGGATTAACTATGGATGAGGGAACTGAAAACACTGAGTCTGAAACTCTGAAGACAAATTAGAAGGGGAAATTCCCCTCATGTTTGGCCCCCCAAATTAAAGCTGTTGGTTAAGAATGGGATGATCTTCACTGGGTTGGCTTAATTTTGATACTCATTTTTTAAAATACTGCATCCTTTCTTTTTATTTTGTTTCTGTTCTTCTCATTTTCCCGTAGTGGTTTTCTATTTGTTAAAAGTTCATAAACCAAAATAATAGGGAATGGAAAGAAATACTCGAGGAGAGAGAAACACCTGTAATTTCACTACTCCAGGAGGCTCAGGCAGGAAGATCACAAATTTGAGCCCAGCCTGCACAATTTAGTGAGGAGATCCTGTCTCAACAAGTGGGAGGAGGGTGCTAAGGCCTTTGGGTGATCCATGGCTCTAAGTCCACTCTCCAATCACACCTATACACACATATACACCACAAAGATGCTTGGATATTTCCTTTGGCTCCTGTTCTCTGCTTATTAATTGTGTCTTGTTCATTTCTTCAATGACTGCAGCACAAATATCTAAGCACAAAACATTCCTAGGCATGGGGAGGTGTAAAAACTGCTAGTTTGACTGAACACTCCGCATTACCCAGCGCTATGCACTCTGAGAGAAACACAAGGCCTGCGTGGTGTGAGGGCAGCATGGGGGCTGCACCCCAGACGCTCAGGTACGTTTTCTTTTAGCGCCACTGGTCGATCTTCAAGGCGGGAACTACTCACATTTCAAGGCGCTGAAGGCCAGCTCGTAGGACAACCGCCTAAACGTTTCATCCTCTGACGGCACTGAGGACCGCAGGGGTTCATTCCCGTACTTTATTACGACTTTCTCTGGCGACTTTTCCATTCGAATACTCTGAAAAGTGTTCGCTGCCATCAGGTACACGGGATCCGGGTAGCCACCTTTTTCCCGCGCACTGGCCGAACTTCTTTTTCTGACTGCCTCGTAGTCATCTGACAACTGCAGGAGCGCGACCTGGGAGATCTCGTCGTTACTTCCGTCGTTAGACAGCTCCAGCTCACTGATGGAGTTCACCATGTCTGCCCCTGGCCGTCCCAGCCCAAAAAGCTCCCGTTACACTTCAGATGGTCCAGGAAACGGTTTTCCTCGTATCTTACCCATTTTCTCTGTGAAAAGAAGTGTCGTTGGTGAATCAGTTTCGCCCGCACCTCCCTCGTTGGCCATGGAGACCAAGAGGGGGACTTTACGGGTCTACTTCTGCTGCCCACAATGAGATCCCCGAGGGAAACAGACTCGCTCCTCTGGGATCCCGCTCGTACGGATCCGAACCCGTGTCGCCGTCTCCGGACCCCGCGGTCCCGCCAGTCCTTACCCCGAGGCCGGATATTTCCCGGGGTTCTGGGGGCGCAGACGCGGCGGCCGCTGCACTCGGCGTACCGACGCTGGAGTCGGTCGCAGGCCCTGAGGAGCCCGGGCTGCGGCGGCAGAGGAACTGGTTTGGTTCAAATGCAGCTTTTCCCGGGAGACACGCGCCTTGGGCCTCTTTCGCTCGGGTTCCCCAGAGCGGGGTCTCGCCTGCCCGGCGCAGCCGCCTTCGCGCCTGGACCGCGGCTGCCGCGGTCGCCAGCCCTGGGCGGGGCCAACACCACGTCTCCAGGGCAACGGGACGCCGGGCTGGCAGCACGCCGGAAGTTCCTGCTCTGCACTAGTCCATGCGTGAAGCCTAGACCGTGGCTTGAAGCCTGGACCCCTGCTTGCATCAATTGCTCTTGGAAGCCATGGCCACTAATGTTTCATCTTGTTTACAAACGAATTTTTTTAAAGCTGTCTGGTAAAGTTCAACTGTTAAGCACGCTGAAGAGCTTGTTTAAAAGTGCAACTTCCTTCCATTTTCTGTGGGTTTCAACTGTTAAGCACGCTGAAGAGCTTGTTTAAAAGTGCAACTTCCTTCCATTTTCAAAGCGTTTACAAACGGGAAAGGGACCAAGAGTGGGAAGGGGCGGAGAAGGAGGAGGAAAATAGGGGTTAAAAAAACGAAGGAAGAAAAATAATTAAGATGTATTATGTACATGTACCAACTCTCCACAGTAATTGTAATGATTATGTACTGCAAACAATTACTTTGAAAAAGGGGGAAGGTAAATGTGTTTGAAGGAAGAGGAAGTATTTCGAGCGAGATTAAGACAATGTGTCTTTTACTGTAATTCATTTAAAGTGTTAACAATTGCTGTATTTTTAGTCACAAAAATGCAAATTCCTAAAACCCACTCTGAGAGATTCTAAACCAGGGATTCTGGAATCGGACCAAGAAAGAGTTGGCTGTGGTGCAGTCAGTCCACGGACCATGGATGGTTTTGCTATTATAGTTATCCCACCTCTGTCTCTAACTTTGAAAAGTCCTCTGTGAGTTTCTGATCCTTCTGTAAACCAGATTGGTTATCCCTGGTTATTTTGCGTATAAGGTGTTCTTTAGGAGTCTCCCATCTTCCTCCACACCTGCTATGCAGTAGCTTGGTGGCCGCAGGGTAAAACCCAAACCTTTGAGAGGCAGGACCTGGCCTGGTCTCCCTTTCTTCAACTGACATCCTTTGGCAGACCCCAAACTTCTCTATCTTTATGCATGCTATCCCTTCAGTCCTGAAAACCCTTCCCTTTTAGTCTACCTGGGGAATCCCTACTCAGTCTTAAAAACTCAGCAAAAGCATCACCTCTATCAAAGCCTTAACAGGTGCTTTCATGCGTTAGGGTGTAAATTTAGGGGCTGAGACAGAGATTCAAAATTACTACATGCTTAAGTTTATTTTTCACCTAAAGTCCTGTTTCACATAAAGATATTTCAGTATCTGACCATTAGGCCCCAAAAGCACCTCACTCATGTGTGAGGATTCTTACACATATAAGGTTTTCATGGCCAGACTTTGGGCCCCATAGTCTCATATAAAAGTGCTCCTCCACAAATTTGTCAGAGACCAAGACTCCTAAATGGGGCCACAGCTAAAAGATTTGCCCTTCTTTATAGTCTAAGATGGCTCATCCTCATGTCCATTTCCAGCCAGTACTAAAGGAAAATAAAGGGAAAGGAGAGGCCATGCCCATTCTTTTCAAGAATATAACCTGAAAGGTCCACGTATCACTCTAGCTCATATTCCATTGGCCAGAACTTAGTCACATCACGTATCTAGCAGCAAGTGATGGTGGACAATGTGTTGACCTACCATAAAAGAAGGGTGTGTGTGAAGGTGTTCTGTTGCTGTGACGAATACCAGATAATAAGAAAGGAAGAAAGATTTTATTTTGGCTAAAGGTTTCAGAGGTTTCAACCCATGGTCAGCTGGCTCCATTGCTAAGGTGAGGAAGAACCTCATGGAGCATAGTAAGGGGAGCAAAGCTGCTTCCCTCATAGCAGCCAGGAACAGCAAGAAAGGGAAAAAGCAAGAGATGAAGGGGCCAGAGATCAGATATAGTCTCCAAGGCTATAATCTGCTCCTTTTAGGTGTATCTCCTGTTTTTATCACCTCCCAATAGTGCCATCAAATTGTGATCTCATCCACTGAAGAAGTTAGAATCCTCATAATTCAATCATCTCACAAAAGCGCATCAGCAACCAAGTTTTCAACACAAGGAGACTTTTAGGGATATATCCAATCCAGACCATAACAGGGAGAAGGAAGAATGGGAAGAAACTGACAAACCTCTATCCTGACCTCTTCTACCACCAGTCCATGCACTTCCCCAGCATGCCAAAAGTTTCGCCATGTTCCCATAATGTTTACATACAATCACTCATTAATTTAACAAGAGTATATGAAATTCTCACTGTGTGCCTATCATTGTAGTCAGCATTGGGAACAAAATATGAATGTGTAGGACAGTCAGGAACTTTGCTCTCAAGAAAATAATGGTTGGAAATACTTACACTTTGACACCTTTCAATTTTTATTATAAACATACGTATACATATCTGTATTGCACCTCCTTCTGCCATCTTTCTACACACACTCTAACAGTTTTATTAGACCCTTATTGACTTAATTTTTATTACGTACCTTTTGATTTCTAGGTGCTAGCAAAATATCACTCTTTTATAGCAGATTACAAATATGGAAGGTGTCTTGGAGATCATAATGTATTTATTATGCATCACACAATACATGGTATAAGCTGTAGAAAATGTGAGATAATAGCTATACACTAACAAATACTGTCTTTCAAAATGTGATTTGAGAAGTTTTATTTTTTATGTAATAGTTCCATATAAGTGACACTTCACTATATTGAAACAAGATTTAATAAGATAATCTGTATTCGCAAAATAGAACTTAGGCAAATAGTTGTAGGTGAATGAATTCATGGGTGCTATTTATTTTAATCATGTGAACAATCCTGCTTCCTTATCAGGTTTATGACCTCATTGTGGTCTCAAGGTATTGGAGAAGAGGGCTTAAGGATAATATATTAAATTTCAGTGTACACTGTAAAAAAGTAACCATAGAAATGTTTGTGGATTAAACTGTTGTGAAAACAGGGTAGTAAAAATCTAGTCTTTAAGTCTCACTCTGTAATATGATCAGAACATTAAATCAGATATGGTGTGGAAAATTAAAGTTAGCTATTTAGTACTTTCTGACAAAGGGACTCAAAAGAGTGATTTTTTTTCTTTTCTCTGGGTGTAATGTATTCGAAATACTTGTAACTTAACATTCCTTGCTTTAGAGTACTAGGTAGTTTATGTTACCTATGTCCATATTCAAAATATATTAGCTCACTTGCCTCAGTTTGGTTTGGACATAGAAAAATTCCCAGTACCACTGATACCTGTTACAGAAATGCAAAAGGTATTTGAAATACAAAGAAATTTAACTTGTATTTAGACATTAGGACTCATACATAATTATTGTATGACTGATTTTCTTTGCAGCACTTCTCTTTCTTATTTATTTTTATTTTATGACTTATCTTGTGTCCTATTGTGAGACTTAAGCTATGGCCATCTTGAACTCTGGGGCACTAAATCAGGCCATGAGGAAGCTTATTTATGGAGTAATCCTCAGGGACTTATGAGTGAGGGCCATTTGGGATACTGAGCTATCCCATCCCCGGAGGATACAAGGAAAAAGATGCCCTAGAAGAGAGTATAGATTCCCATTGCTGTGATTTGGATGTGGCTCATCCCCATAAAAACTCATATTGAGATTGGTCCCCAAAGAAATATTGTTGAGATGCTATGGGACCTTTAAAAGCTAATTATATCAAGAGGTCTCCACCCACACAAAGGGATTAATGTAGATCCCTGAGAGTGCATTAACTATCTATCACAGGAGCATGTTGTTATCAAATAGGCCTGGCATCTCCTCGCACTGTTTTACACTCATATTCCCTTTCTGCAATGCTCACTTCGTCTTCCACTCCTCATGAGTTGACACAAATAAGACTCTCACCAGAAGCCACATATGTACAGGTGAAATACTCTTGGGTTTCCCAGCCTCTGGAACCTTAAGCCAGCATAAATCTCTTTTCTTAAGCAATTACCCAATTTCAGGTGTTTTGTTTATAGCAGCAAAAAATAAACCAAGTTGCCTAAGAAGGCATCACCCAAAGTAGGTGAACAGCTCGATTGGAGGATCACTTTGCATATGATAAAGGCATCATTACTCAACTGTGCTCTGCTCTGTCCTGACAGGAACAATTTAAAAAGGGACTGGTAAGTTGATACTAAAACAGCCCCTTTGGGAAAATTGAAATATGACTGTGGGTTCTTTCACATGGTATTGTCAAAAACAGCCAAAAGAATTTATCATTGCTTCCAGAATTTGAAACAGACCAAAGTGGAGCACAGATTCCTGAAGGTTGGGATATGTTCAGAGGAACAAATCTCAAGACCACAGCAGTTCAGGGACAGCACCATTAGAAATGACGTTCTGAGATTTAGAAGCCAAAAATGATGATAGCAACTAAGGAATATTTGAGTCACCTAGGATGCAAGGGGAAATGAGCAGTCAGGAAAGTTATCATTCGAGTCTTTGGTCATCCTTTATAGTCTAGGAAAAGCAAGGTTATCATAATCAACTATCTGTGATATATTAACATGATGTTTGCCAGATTGATCACTTAGCACTACATTCATGACTCTCGCCACCCCTTGTAGCCATATCCATATACTGCTATTTAAACTATTATTTGTCACCTTATACAGTAGACCCTTGAATTTCAGACTCAATCCATTTGCAAGGACTGGCTGTAAGTTAAATTGGTTGTAAGTCAAGACTATTTTTCCCCATAAGAAATAATGGAAATATATTCCAGACCACCCAAGCAACCCTTTTAATCTTTTCATAATAATAAAAAAAAAGGTTGGAGCCCCTGAAAGCACTCTAGCCACCTTGAGGACTCTCCTGTGGGTAGCCAGCATGGGTAGCCATCCCAGCCTCTGCATGCATACAGCTTCCACTGGGACCCTGTGGCAAGTAGCCAGGGTAAGCCAGCCATGCCTTGGAGAAACTCTGAGTGTCTAGAGAAGCATAACATACACCTCACTGTCTGCCGGAGAACCTGGGTTAGGAGAAACCCAGGTACCTGATCCATTCCCCTACGCTGTGGATGGATAGTCAACATGGGAAATGCCTGGGACCCCACAATGCACTCATCCAGAGGAATCCAGGAAAATGTCAATACAAAGGAGCAAAAAGCTCTGGCATCCAGCCCAAACAGAACAAGTCAGCAGATATGGACATGGAAGAAAGTGGAAGTTGAACACCTGAAATTTCTAGAATGATGACAACTGAAGTAAAGAAAGTACTTCATGAGGCTGGAAAAGAAAGCAGATCAGAAATAATATATCAGGCCAAAAAAAAAAAAAAGAAATGACAAACAATAAAATGATTATTGAACATATCTAAAGAAGACATAGGTTTGAAAAAACAGGAGTGTAGGAGAATGAGGGAAAACTTGAATGAACAATATAGAGAGGAACTGGAATGCATGAAACACTCAAAGAGATAGCCAGGAAATTAAAAACTCCTTGAAAGCTGGCAAAACTTCTTGAAAGAAACTGAAGATAGACTTTCAGACCTAGAAGACAGGATGGCAGCTAGTGATTGGGAAAGGAAAGATCTCTTAAAAATAACAAGGAACCAGGAAATAACAATTCAATGGCTGCAAGATGACACAAAGAAAAATAATTTAATAATGATAGATGTCAGCAAAAAAGCAGAAGTCAACACAAATGACATAAAGAGACTATAGAAGTAATAACAGAACTTCTCAAGCATGGGAAAAGGACCTGACATTCAGATAAGTGAGGCATATAGAACTCCAACTCGCCAAAATCAAATAAATCTACACTCAGACATATAATAATCAAGATCCCAGAAATTCATCACAAGAACAGGATATTGAATGCTGTTAGAGAAAAGAAACAGATCACCTATATATGAAAGACCATCAGAATCATGACAGACTCTCAACACAAACTATGAAATTAAGAAGAGTTTCAAGTATTTCAAGTCCTGAAAGAAAATAACTTCCAACCCAGATTGATATATCCTACAAAAATCTTTCAAAATTGATGGAGAAATAAGGTACTTTCATGAGAAAGAACAACTGAGGGGATTCATGACCACCAAACCAACTTTACAGAGTACTGAAGGGTATTATTAAGAGAGATAAAAATGACCATAGTCCCAGGAACAGCAGCAAAGTAGGATCACCAAGCGGAACATACAATTGAATGGAGAGGAAAACAATAAGGAAAAAGCATGGCAGACATGAATCAGTACATGTTGGCCATAACCATTAATGTAGATGGCCTCAGTCCACAAGAAAAAGTACACACAGGCAGAGTGGATCAAGAAACAAGATCTATCAATATGCAGTATTCAAGAAACAATTAACTCAATTCATAGATTGAAAGTCAAAGGAGAGAAAACAATGCTCCGTGTGTCAGGGAACCAGAAAAAAGCAGGTTAGCTTGCCCATTAACCATAGAATGGATAGGAAAGATATGGCATTTTTATACAATGGACAGCTACTCAGCTATAAAGAAGGATAATCTCAAGGTTCTTGCAGGTAAATGGATGCAAGTTGTGACCACGTTCTTGGGTGAAATGATTCAGACTCACATAGGTGAACGTCATGCATAAAAAACTGAAGGAGTTGGTGGGATCCAAAATGTACAACAGATATTATTAAAGTGAAAGGGGAGGAAATGTCTAAAAAGAGAACATGATAGCCATTGTTAATTCACTATTATTTTGTTTAAAATCCTGTATTGTTTTCATTGTTTTGTCTTGATTGGTCTTATTCTGTTTTGTTTGGTTTGCTTTTATTATATCTGACAATACAGGCAGCTATTTTGAAGATAACAGATAAATTATAGTAGCTATTGTTGATTTCCTATTTTCTTGTTTTGAAGTTCTGTATCACTTTCACCTTTCATTTGGATTGGTTTTATTCTGCTCTGCTTTATTTGATTTTATTAAGTCTGATGGTATAGGCAATTATTTTGAAGATAACAGGAGGCATTATTGTTGATTTCCTGTTATCTTGTTTTGAAGTCCTGTATCGCTTTCATTGTTTTATTTTGATTGGCTTTATTCTGGTTTTTTTTTGGGGGGGGGGTTTAAAAATTTAAAAGGGTTGTATAATGTGCATAATTTACCAGAAACACCAATAATTTTTCTAGAGTATTCACCAAAAAGTAATGAAATGTTTACCAGAAACAACAATTTAATTCTGCACTCACCATTCAAGCTTGCAGGAAAATAGGATGAAATGGAAGGTGATTATTGTGTGGAAGGAGAGTCCCCTCCCATAAAACATCAGGAATCTGCCTCTCTGGTGTCCTTTATATCCTCAGGAGAATCTGTAGCCCACTAGCACACTAGATCTCAACCTTTTCAGAACTAAAAACTGGTCTGTCTGTTTCTGTCTTTCCTTTAACACTCTTCTGTAGTATGAGATGACACTGCCATTAAGCAAGTACATGTAATGATTGGCTTCTTCTCCATCTGGGTGGGTCTTCTCTATAAATGCTTGTAGCTCTGACCATTTTTTCAGGATTTCCTTTATTTCAGAAGAAAAACTTTGCCACACTGATTGTTGATACTCACCCATTTCTTCAGAAAGCTCCTCACCTGCCATTCTCTGTTGCTCAGCCAGAAGTTGCTGAAGTTCCTCTGTAGACAATTTCTGAGTGTCCCTCCGTCAGTCCCTCAGCATCACTATTGTCTACCTACAAACCTCTATAGTCACTGTCACTCTGCTATAGTGACAGCATCATTAACCTTAGGGTCAGTGGAAGGCTCAGGCTCCTCTACACAACCTTTGTAGTCTCTCTCCTGTAATTTCAGGCCATACTTTCTTCCAGGCAGATCTCAAGTATCTTTAGGGAAACATTGTTCCAGACTTTCTCAATTAACCCTGCACAAGAAAAGATGTAATATTTCTTCCAGAACTCTTAAAGGGTTAAATCTGTATCTGAGGCCATCTGAAAGCACTTCAGGAACAGTTCTTTGGTGTAGAGCTTCTTACAGTTAGCTGTAACCTGCTGGTCCATAGGCTGCAGTAGAGAAGTTGCATTAGGTGGGAGAAACTTGACTGAGAACCATGGGAATTCTTCAGCCAATTCTTCCAAATCTCATGGGTGAGCAGGAGCATTGTCCATAATGAGGAGAGCAAAAAGCTTCCACTTGAGAAGAAGTACCTTTGTTATCCAGATTTTGTGTTAGATCTCCATACACCCCTAGCCTATTCTTCATGACTTTATGTTTACTGAACACTCTACGGGTCTCAGAGTGACAAACCAAGAGAGACTTTATCTTGAGGTCACCACTTTTATTGGACATTGCAGTGAGTTTATTCTATCCTTCATAGGCTGATGGCTTGGCATTTGCTTCTCTTCCTGGATAACGTATGTTCTGCTGGGCATTTTCTTCCAGAAAAGGCAAGTTTCATTACAGTTGATAACTTGTTGAGAGCAAAAGCCATTTCTCTTTGTTTTCATTTTGGAGTGGTGTATGTAATTTCTGGCTGTCCATTTATCAATATTGGCTGTTTCACCATGCCAGTTACATTATGAATCCCATTTCTTGCTTTAAAATTGTGAAACCATGCTTTACTGGCATGAAATGTTTCACCATTATCACTCAATATGTTATGCTTTGAGATCTGCATTTATAACCCTAGATTTTTTTCACAAATTATAGACTCAGGCTATAACCTGCCATCTGTCTTTCATTTAGCCACACTAATAATAGCCTTTCTACCTCATCCAACACTGCTGATCATGACTTACTAATTTGAATAACACCGTTAGTAACACTAGCTTCCTTATACAAATCTTTTCTTTGTGTGAGTGTCAGGAGGGTGGATTTCAAAATGCTGTGCATATTAATGAGATTTGTCACACGAACACCACTCTCATATTTTCCACACTTTCTTCCTTCTTTCAGTTGTGATTGTTTTCTTTACCTTCCTGTCCTTCCTCAGGTTTGTTTGTTTGTTTGCTTTTTTGGGCCATTCTGATAGCAGTAATCATAGCAATTATATAAAGCACTGAGTGAAATAAAATCCACAAACATGTGTATCTGAACTCAAACTGATGCTTATGTATACTTATTTATGCTTTTCTGGCATAGCTAGTCTTTGTTTATAACGCACAAGTGACTGGCATTCAGGTCATAACTCAAGACTTTGGTCATGAGAGCTCCGACCATGGAGGGACTCAAGGCACAGCATACAATGGCAGTTTGCCTGCCCTCCCAGTAGGGCCCCCTGGCCTGAGCTGGGAGGAGAATCAGCAGCCCCAGAGCTCCGACCATGGAGGGACTCAAAGCGCAGCACAGCAAGGCAATTTGCCCACCCTCTCAGTAAGCACCCCTGGCATGAGGCAGAAGAATCATTCAGCAGCTCCCAGGAGCCTACTGGGGCACAGGCTGAGAATCAATGCGCCCCCCATTAGCAAGTGAGAGCCAGAGATCTAGACATCTCTTGAGAGGTTGACCATATGAAATGTAGTAAATAGGGTGGATTTCCTTCTACCATCTCTTTGAAGGCAAATATTGTTATCACTGTTTTGCTTTGTTCTGATTAATGATATTGCTCTATTCAATGTTCTGTTTTGGTAAGTTCTAGAATGTCCTGTATTTCCTTTGATTTGGCTATACCTGATTGAAAGAACAACTGTTGTGAAGATAACAGAATATACTGTAGTGCCTATTACTGTTATGCCAGTAACCTGTTGAGGGTTTCTATATCAGTTTCACTGCACTATCTCAGTTGGCTTTGTTCCATCTTGTTCTGTTGTATTTTGATACCTTCAAAATAATAAAAAATTAAAATAAAAAAAAGACTTTGGTCATAAGATCTAAAATTCTGGTAATAACCCAAATTGTTCGTATGTGAAACCAGTTGTAACTCAAAGGTCCACTGTATATTCATTATGATTTATGTCTAGATGTCCCCTCAAACTTCATGCACTCATAGGTGGGGAAGTGACTGGACTGTAGATGTGTGATACTGGATTAGTCAGTCCACTGATGGGTTTAGCTGGGTGTGATGTTGGGAGGTGAAGCCTGGTGGGAAAAGGTAGGTCACTGTGGGTGTGACCAGGACTGGTATATATCCCTCCTCCTCCCTTGATCTCTGCCTTGCCACGAACTGTTTCTCTTCTGCGATGCCCCTCCATCATGCTGCCCTGCCAGCCAACTGTGGCTTGAAACCTCTACAAACTGTGAACCAAAGTAAACCTTTTTCCTTATAGTTATAGTTTTCAGGTATTACGTTCCAGGAATGAGAAAGTAACTAAGACATCATTTATGTAACGTTTTATTTTAAATTAGATTTACTATTTTACTTAAAAAGAAAACTAAAAATGACAAATTGGTATTTTGCATACATGAAAATAACCACAACAAAACCAAAATGATGCCATTAAATTCCAGCTAGGAAAGTTTGTGCCAAGCCTCATGAGGGTAGCTGTGCTTTGCTAAAGAAGAAGAGCAGTGGTAGAAAAGTTTTAAACTTAGACCTTTTCCTTGTTAGAGGATTGAAAGAACATTGACTAAAGCCAATGTGTGACTACATGTCATTTCATGATGAATCTGCACACCACTTCCCATCATCTACCAGCTCTTCAGAGGTGCTGTCCTTACTACCACTTGTGAAACAGAGCACTTAGGAATTTGAGTTCAACATTTAGAGGGACAGTGATTCTCCTGAAGTAAGAGGCAAAAAAAGGAAGAAAGAAAGAAAATCCGAGGTCACAGATGAATCCAGCTCATTCACATGGCTCTGAGGCATGGGAATTTTGAAACTAGAGCCAGAAGTTCTGGTTTCTAGTCCTAACATCATCATGAACTATTTACACAACACCAGTAAATCTCTTCATTCTTTATTGTTATTTCCTGGTATGTTCAAGCCTATGGTTTATTTACAAAGAAGTAAGTGAGTGCACAAAAGACTGAAAAGGGTTGGCAGCCAGTAGGGAGAAGTCAAAGGAATCAAGAAAGCAGAAATAAGCCCTTGAGTTTTCTGAGCAAAAATGCAGCCATAGTTAGCACAGCAAAGTACAACTGAAACATTACAGAGGCATAGAAGGCCTGATGGGAAAGTGTTCTCCTTGTTTTGGCCTTGATTGAAGAAGAAAGAAGTAATAAAGTAAAGTAATAAAGTAAAAGGTTGTTAAAGCTATGCGAGCACATGGGTTAATAAAGTCATGTCTAATGCCAGGCTTGATGCCCATCTGGTAAAATGGTGCTAATTAAAATCTCCTTGTCAGTTAAGGTATGCAGCTGCTTGTAGCATTGCATTGTTTTTATTTTCTACTTTAATGAAAATGTTGTGATTTTTTTACACTTCTGCGGAACAAAGAAAACTAACATATATCATGGTGTTTACTGTTGATAGTATGTACTTTGAGGAGGGTTGGGGGAAGCATTTTGCCCGGAGAAACAAACAGGATTGGCTTTTCCCTTTGTATATGCATCTCCCCTGCATGCTGTCCATCCCACAGTCATGGATGAAAGCAGTGTGGTCTGCATGCGGTGATATTGCTCTGGGAGCCGGAGGTGAAGTGTAGAGACAGTGGGACGGGGAATGATATCCAGAAAGTCAAAACCAATCAACAGGCACAAGAGGGTTAAGACAAATTGACTGAGACAGAACTGCCATATCAACTCTCCCTTAAGCCCCGTATTACCAGTGTTTTTGTTTCGTGGGGTAATAACTAGCTCAGGCATAACCATGATATTTGTAGTCTTATTTCTATCCCCATCATTCATTTTATAGATACAGTATCAAAGAGGTTACCTCCATCTCCAAAACACATTAAGAAAACCATTGCTCAGAGGGGCTGGAAATTCTCTTTTAGGAACAGCATCATATAACACACACATTTCCTTGCAAGGTCCTATTTCAACTCAAGACAAATTGTATTTCTTTCTGGGATCTTTGGTGAGCAATATGAGTTTATAGGCCAAGTCAAAGGTTGTTTTTTTTCTTTTCAGTACAGACACCCATGTATTCTTATTCATCCAAAAATGTAAGAAGTCTGTAAGTCATTGATAGGCAGCAGTCTGTAAGTCATTGATAGGAATATAACAATCAGGAATGAAAGTGATTACCAATTATTGTATCTGAGACAATTGATAATAAGAAGTTCTAGTGGCTTTGTGATCTTGGCTATAAATGCTACCTTAGGGTGACTTGAAATCTTTGGATATTTAGTTTGGTTAGTTTTTCTATTTTGTAAGAGGAAGGTTGGGTGATCAATATCTTTCTGGAGGGTTTATATTATAAATTTGGCTGGTCTGAAGTGAGCTCTTATAAGGAAGATTGCCAACAAATAAAGCCTGAAGACTTTGCACTCTTTTATCCCACCAGATGTTTTGTGCTTCTTGATTCTGTTTGGCTCCCAGAGACCTCTGGGGTTACCATGGAGGTCTCCCTGATGGGACTGGGCCTGCTGGACTTTTCTCAATTCCCTTTCCAGTGTGTTTAGATTTTTCCAAGTTTAGCTGCTGGTAGAGCTCGTCTGTTTTCTTCAAGGAGGGCCAAAGAACTTGACTTCTGACCAGCGCTGGTACAGAGGTTCTCTCCCTTGGATCAGGGTGGACCATATTCTTGACAGAACTGTGAAGAATCTTCTGTGAGCTCCTGAGAAATGTACAGAAAGTTACCCTTGCGAATCTGATACCACCCTGCACCACAGATGGGTAAGGTCTTCATTCTACAGCCATTAAATCATTAATCCTAGGGCAAATATGTTAGCTTTGGGAAGATGACCATAATCCTCTTACAAAATCTCATTAGCTAGGAGTTATCTCCTTCTTCCACCTGGGGTTTTCTTACTGACGTCACATGGCCCAGGTTACCAATTTTATACATTATACTGGCAGAGAGAAACAAATTGGCTTCATTTGCAACCTCTTCTGGGACTCTGAGAGAATCACTTCGTGCATTATGACAAATGAAGATGTTATAGGCTTGCTGTCCAGGTGTGCCAGGCCAGAGGGAAATTTGCAGAAGGATATCTCCAAGTTTGGGCTCTTGTAAATGATTACTGGACTTCTTGTTTTCAGATGTAGCCACCTGTAAGCTTTCCTATCATTGCAGTATTTTTCTGAATGATCGCACACTCATCTCCTGCCCATGAGGAACAGTAGAATGCCACACCAGGGGGATTATGCCCAAGGGCTGCATGAGCATAAACTTCACGCAAATGCAAACTTTCATTTGATAATGCTGCCAAAAGTTTTATAGAACGCTTTATCACATAAATGCATCTATCTAACCTCTTCCTGCACTTGTAGACTACACCAAATTCCCCAACTTCAAGTTTTTCTAGTTCCAAAGATTCCTTTTTCATAGCAGGAAGCCATACTAGCATCTTGTAGAACACTTTTCTTGGCAAGAAGCCCTTGTAATTTGCCTTTCTCTGCACCAGGTTTCTCGGGATCTCCTGGGGTTTTCCTCTTGTCCTTTGATTGAAGGAATAATTTTTTTGTTTATTTTAAAGAGAGAAAAAAAAACCCCAAATTTCAAAACAAGACAGTAGGAGGGTAACAATGGTTAATATATTGTTTATTATCTTTGAATTAGTTTTTCAGAGTACAAAATACCAGCATTTAATTGTCCAAACAATATTAGCACAAACCTTTCTTTTCAATGAACTGAGAGAAATTAGTAGTATAACTATCTTAACTATCATATATATATTTTTTTCTTTTCTTTTCTGAAGGCATAATTTCTTATAGGACCCAGGGTTGAAAGGATTAACCCTGGCTAGAGACTAAGGAGGCCTCACCTAGGAGGGAGCAGGTGTGAGCTGCAAATCCTTAGCACTCTGGGGTGAGGACCTTCCCTGCTGAAGAAATCTCCAGCTGGATCAGCAGGCTTTTGAGAGTGGAGAGGTTGTCACCTTGCTACAGGTTGCTCCTATGGGCAGTGTATGCCCTTGAGAGGCTCTGACCCCGGAGTCTGTAGAACCGGAACTAGACATTCCTTGTCTTCCTCCTGATATGTGCCAAGTTCAGGTATGGTCTTGAAGGGAGTCCTGGGAAACTCTGAATCTCCAGCCTCATCCCTCTCAAGGCTGTGGGTTGGGTTCTTCACATAGTAAGGTTTGCCCTTCTTGAGGCTTTGACTTGGGATCTCTGTACCTTGAGTCTCACCCTTCTTGGAGCATGGACTTGAGGTCTTCACATCCTGAGCTTTGCTCTTGAGGCTTTAGCTCAAGGGTCTCTCTCTCTCGCTCTCTCCCTCTCTCACTATGTCTTCTTCCCCTCATTCTTGGACTCTTCTTCACAAAAGGAAACGTTGAATTTCTGATTTGGCTCTTTGTGAATACCTTTGTCATTCATCTCGGTGAAGGTGATTGTAATGCGGGCAAGGAGATCTCTCAGAAGGAAACAATGAATGTAGAGACAGAAAAACTGAAAGCAATAGCTCTACAACTTCAGCTTACCTTTCTCTCTACCAGTTTATAGCTGCCAGCCACTGTGTCTTTGACAAAGAGGCCAAACACCTTCACTGGAAGAAAGCCTCTTTAACAAATGGTGCTTGAAAAACTGGCTTTCCACATGCTGAAGATTAAAACCCATGTCTATCACCATGCATGAAACTAAAATTGAAATGGATCAAAGATCTAAATAATGAAAAAAAAAACACTAAACCTGCTGGAAAATAGAATAGGTAGAACTCTTGAAGACACTGACGTAGGCAAACACTTTATAAACTGCAGCAACCCTCACAGCCAGCGGGATACCGACGGGGGTGACAGGTGATTAAGAAAAAACAAGACACAGAAAAAAGCTGGGCCCAGTTGGGACCTGACTTCTCTGATGGAGAGCCAGTAACAACCCAGCACAGTCTGCGTCTTTATTTATACACAGTAGAAAGAGGGGATGCGTGCAACAGGGTGAAAATGTAAGGTCTCAGTGTTTTTCTGAGAACACTGAGAGCAAAACATAGTTAGAGCTACCTATTCTGTAGTTAACAGGGAGGAACACAAAGCCTGGACACCTGCTGGACTGCCTTTGCTCTATTTCTAACAACTTGTTCACATGGCTCACCTCTGGTGGTCTCTGTTTTTAGGGCTGGCCTTGCTCTAGCCTCCAATGTGTGGTTGATCTCCTGTTCAGCCACTCATGGTTCAACTGTTCCCCACATGAGCAAGACCCTAATCACACAGAAAATATCACAAAGAATCAACAACTGGGATCTCATCTTATTAAAAAGCTTTTGCACAGCAAAAGAAACCACTAACAGAGTGGCGAGACAACCCACAGAGTGGGCAAAAATTTTCACCAGCTGTTCCTTAGACAGAGGATTAATATCTAGAATATACAAAGAACTCAAAAATATCAGACTCTCCAAATTTAAAGATCCCATCCTAAGATAGGCATCTGAAATGAACAGACACTTCTCAGATGAAGAAGTAGAAATGGCAAATACATATATGAAAAAATGTTCAACATCCCTGGTCATTTGAGAGATGCAAATTAAAACAATGCTCAGATCTCTTCTCACTCCAGAAAGAACAGTTATTATCAAGAAATTAAGCAGTAGGAAATGATAGTAGGACTGTGGAGAACAAGGAACACTTCACTGTTTGTGAGAATATAGACTGGTATAACCACTTTGAAAATCCATGTGGAAAGTGCTAAAAAATTCAAACTAGAAGTAACATTCAACTCAGCTATTCCCCTTCTTGGTATCTTCCTGAAAGAAGTAAAACATCATACACAGCGATACATGCATACTTATGTTTATAGTGGCACAATTTATAGTAGATGAATCTTGAAAACAACCCAAATGCCCATCAACCAATGAATGGATAAAGAAGGTGTGATTCTTTTTTTTAAACAATGGAGTATTACTCTGCCACAAAGAAAGATAAGCTTGAGGTGTTTATAGCTAAACTGAGGTACCTTGAGACCACACTCTTGAGTGAAACAAACCAGATACACGTTTAACTGCTGTATTGTTTCTCTGGTGTGAGAAACCAAAAGTGTAAATAAAGGCCAAAATGTATAATAAACATTGGGAATGGGGGGAAAATGTTCAAAAGAGAAGCGGAACAAGAAGGGGAGGGGGAAAAGAAGGAAAGGACAAGAAAAAGATAGAAAGAAAAATTGAAACAAGGTTTTTGTAAATAAGGAAGGAAATAAGATTTGAAGAGAGGGGAGGGGAATGTGAAAAAAGCAAGAATCAAGATATATCATGTAAAAAACATATCATATATAGGTATAAATTTTCTATGATGAATGTTTTCATTATATATATCTAAAATGTACCAATAAGATAACAAATGAAAAAAAAAAAGGCTGGAGAACAAAGAAAGACTATGCCAACTTCGGGAAATTGGTGAAGAAAGCAGCAAGGAAAGATAGAAGGAAGAAACAACAGAATAATAACAATACTAGTGACAGTGTTCATAATTAATATAAAAGTGAGAATAAACCATCACAAGAAAAAAAAATATGTCCACTTCAATGCATATCTTTGCTCTCACTGGCAGACAGAGTGGGCAGACAGAGCCCAGATCCATGTTGATTAATCCCAGCAAGCCAGCAGTAGATTTGTGGTGGGGTGGTGGCTAATTCCAGCAAGCCTGAACCATTGGTTTCCCTGAAGTAAAGCTGCTGTCTGGCTATGAGACTGGAGTTTGATTTGCCCAGCCTGCAACATCTGGGTGCCTCCTGCTGGCTTGAAATCAGCACTTTGCTAGCTTGAAGTCAGCTCCTTGACCTCCTGCCACCTGGAGCACACTTATACCTCACTGGGACAGTGGGAGGTGCTAGATGGAGCAGCCTGCAGCTGCCTGTGTTTTGAGCTCCTTTGGCCTCTGATCAAGATGGCTGTTGACCAGTTGACTCTGGGGGACATGTGAACACAAATAACTCACCAGCTACTGCAGTCCACTGTTCCATTGCTCCCTTCTACTGGAGCATTTCTCCATAGAGGCCTCTGGGGTTGTCAGCAGTCACTACGTGTCTGCAGATTCAAGCACACCCCCCCCCCATGTGAGTCAGAGCTCAGGGAAAAAGTGCCACTTGCTACCTCCTTCTCCTTTGTTATGGTCTCTCTCTGATCACTGTGAGTATGAAGCCAACCTAGGCTACACAGTGAGTTCAAAACCAGTATAAAGTACATAGAAAGATGCTATCTTAAAATTTTTTTAAATAAAAAACACAAGATTAGATTTCATTCATGTCATAAAAAAGATGAAGGTATAGTTTTTTGAAATATCCCTGCTCTTACACTCAACACACATAGTCTTATAGGTGTAGGATTCTTCTATGAAACATCAGATTCACCTTATACTGAAATACATTTTACACTAGCATATAAAAGTTTCTGTTAATACAAAAGAAAATAAGTAAAATTAAGCTGTGATTTATTTTTCTTTTTAATTTTAAAGTTAAGGATCATGTGAATGGATTAAGAAAATACAGCATACAAGCAAGGTATGGTCATGCACAACTCTAATCCCATTCCCCTGAGAGACTGAGGCAGGAGGATAGCAAATTAAATCCTGAGGAATTAGGGGTTTAGTGAGACTCTGGTTCAAAATTAAAGTTAATTAATTAATTAATTTTTACAAAGGGATGGGAATGTAATTCAGTGTGAAAGCCCTTAGTTCAATCACCAGTACCACACAAAAAGTAGTGTATGTGCACAATTGGTAGACATACAAAAGGTAGCTGTAAAAATAAAATTGTTATTTTTAGTAAAATGGGTGTAACTGGAAGATACTACATTAGGTGACATAAAGCAGGTTAAGAAAGACCAATACCTCATGTTCTCACCTAGATGTGCATAATAAGAAAAATGTTTACTCAGTCACGAAAAAGAATAATAGTGATTCATGGAGCCTAGGAAGGGTCAGACACACTCCAAGTGCACACACTGAGGTCGGATGATGGGCACCAAAATGCCATCAGAGAGGAGTGGTCACTTCTATCAGTCTGCTGCCCAGGAGGTCACTACAGTTTGTGATGATCTTCATGTATTTGAGAAGAACTAGAAGAACTCATTCTTCCAAAATAGAGAAGTGGTAAGAAGATGGAAATGCTAATCACCTTGTTTTGATAATTATACATCAGATACATGTGTTGAAATATCACACTGTATCCCACAAATACATGCAATTATTATGTGCTAATTAAAAAGAAAAAAGCGCCAGGTGTGGTGTGGTTCACAGCTGTAATCCAGTTACTCAGGAGGCTGAGGCACAAAGACTACAGATTCACAGCCTACCTGGGCAACTTAGTGAGACTCTGACTGAAAAGAAAAGACAGAAGAAAACAAAAGAAAAAAGCAGGGGAGGAGGGACAGGGAGGAGAGAAAAGGGCAGGGGAGAAGAGGAAAGAAAAGAAAATAAGAAAAGAAAAAAAGATAAGATAAGAAAAGAGGTTGTGAATGTAGCTCAGTAGCCCTGAGGTTTAATCTCAATACTCCAAAAAAGATGAAATGAAAGGAGAACGAAAGAAGATAAGGATCATAAAGAAGAGCCAAATAATCAAACGAATCATGCAAGCACTCAAAACAAGAAAAACCCTGTCACAGAAGGATTTGTTTCAGGATTTGAGTTTGCTGTTTTATTCTAAATTAGATTTGGGGCACCATCTGCTGGTAAACTGACAAGTTGTTTTCAATTTTTTTTTATTTTTTTTTTTAATGTTTGCTAGAGAATTTAGATATATTACATTTTTGGTATATTACATTTAGAATTATACTCCTTCAAGTGACTCAGGAAATTTTTCTTGGAATCCAGATAACACGAATATTTAGAATTGCTCAATCCATATAACTCCAGCGTGAAGGTTTGCCTTACCCATATTTCAAATTCCTTACCTATTCTTTTTCTTTAGCTTTGTTTATTCTTAACTGAGCTCTTTTTCCTGCTTTATGTATTTTTCTTCTCCTGCCACAGACTCACATTTAAGCAATCTGAGTCAATTACAATTGATGAAAGACCAAAAGTGAGTGAACTGTATTCTGGACAGTACCTTAGGTGCAGATTCTACTTGTCTTTAAAGAGATGTATACACATACACACATATATCATTTTTGACCTTTACACATGTTAATCCTTGTTGCTGAGGATTATATCAAGGCCTTTGTGCACACTAAGAACGTTCTGTACTAGTGAGCTACACTTTGTTTTCCATTAGTGATATAGTCCATTGGCTTTCAATTTTTAAAAAATACAAAATATTCACTGAAAAATCTCCCACCCTTGTCCTCTGGCACTCAAAATTTCCTTGATGGAAAAGAAACCATTATGGTCTGAGCTTCTTAGTTACCTTAAAGAAGGACTTTTTTTTTTTTTTTAAAGCTGGGGATTGAACTCATGACCTCACACTTGCCAGGCAGGTGCTTATGCCACTGAGCTAAATCTCCAGCCCAGAAAGATATTATTCTAAAGGAAGATGCAAAAAGATTTTCTCTCAGAGAAAACAAAATATGGTAGATGATAGTAAAGGGCATTTCTTCCAGCATAACCATGGACTTAAATTTAATGGATTAGTTTTCTTCTGCTTATGGAACAAACAAGAAAATATATTCTCTTAAATCTTGGCTGTATTTGAATGATTTTCTCTGGTCACAAAGTCCAGTGAATTTAAAATCTCTGTTCTAAAATATTTCAAGAGGGCTATGTTGCTCCATCAAAGTGGCAGTAATACGACGTGAGAAAAAAAAACAAACTTTTTTTCTCATTTTGGACATCTTTCTTTTCCTTTCTCTCTTACTTCCTGTCTTCAGTTGTTCCAAGTCATGAGAAGCATTCAAAGAGTCTATATGCAAATTCAGCTTTGTCTATTTCTGTTTGTAATTTTGAATTGAATTAACCTTTAGCAGCTTTAAGATCCTCTATAAATTATATATTATGTTCTTCTTATGAAGATTAAAGAATATATTTGAAGTGACAGTGCCCTGTGGCTGAAGCCCATCCAGAGAGCACATAAAGTTGAATACACTGGGTTTTATATTCACACACTCACTGAGAGAGTGTCAGGAAAGGCCTTGAACTGGACTCTGGCTGGGGTTCTACAATGGTGTAATGTGGGTCCATATCTCACAAAGTCAAAGAATAAAATTGAAGATGAAGGAGTAGATGAGAGTATTAAGAAGAGAGAAATAGCTCCCAGTAGTCAGAGGACCTAAAAGTGGGCTGCCAAGGGGACTCTTTGTCTAGGAGTTTATATATCAAAGAATGACCAGGACTTACATTCTGAGGTCAACTTTAAGGCGAAAACAAGCTGACTTAACCTAGACATGGGCCTGTGAGAAGCGGAGGCATATAACAAGCAAATGTCTGCAGGGGCCTCGAGGCCTCTGTCCTACCTAAGTGGTTTATTTAAAGAATAAAATGAGAGGGAAAAACATTTTCCAAATAGAGAAGAACAGTTGTCACAGTCCAGCACCTTGCCGTTACCTCGCTTATCATGTCCCCAGGCTTACTTGTCCACCTGCTTCTTGGTAGCTTCTTACTGCAAGCCTGTCTATCTGACCAAGGCCTGGTCATCCTGACTTTAGCTTGGACCCAGTGCTTCTCTAGCCACCTCCTGTCTTTGCCTAACTCACCTGTCTATAACAGTCTGGGGGGGTGTGGGAGAGGCCAAGAATGTGGGAGTCCACTCTGGCTTGGGTGCTGTCAGCACACAAGAACCACCCACGACTGCACAGCTCAGTATTCATAGGGACAGCAGGCGAGATTCAGGCTGCGAAGCCATAGTGACTCATTGTAGATGGAAAAAGAGTTATTTGCTATTTTATGGGTTACATAGTGACCTCGGTTGTGTCTGTACTTAGATAAAAATATGAAATGATCTTGTTTTCCTCACTCACTCATGATCTCAGCATGACCTTGACCAGCATTGCTAGTCTGCATGATGATTCTAACAGGAGAGTAGTGGCCTAGCTGTGAGCTCCAGGCCAGCTGCTGACCAGCCTCTCTGGAAATCAGGGCCTTGTTTCTTTCTTAGCAAGAATACTGCAACAAAATTTGGTTACACGTGTATTGTATGTGAATTATTGGACGACATATTGTGTCCCCTGATCCTTGGACAGCAAACTCCTAGAGGACAGAGGACATGGATCCTTTAACTTTTGAATTCCCCTGCCATGCGGTAGGGGCTGAGTGCTACTGGAACCAGATGTGCCTTTATATCCTTGCTGTTGTGACTCTGCTTTTCTCTTCTCTCCTGGGTCCTGCCTCCTTCCCTTTTCCATAATCAACTACAGTTGTTTCTGTGGCACAATCGCAGAGTGACTTTGCTTTAAAGAAGATGTAAGCCAACACAGAAAGCTTAGTCTAGCAAATATTTAAAGACCACATACAAGAAGCTGTTCTTTAAAATCTTCTTTTCAGGCTGAGAATGTGGCTGAGGGTTAGAGTGCTTGCTTGGCATATGCAAAACCAGGGTTTGATCTCCAACAACACATGCCCAAGTTCCTTACCCCAAATTCTCTTCTCCTGGAACCCCTGAGAGCCTCTGGTCTTCTGCTCCACAGGTTCACATGCACCCTCCTGGTTACCTCCCAGGTTACTCCCTGACACACAGCAGGGCCTGTTGCCTGGCCACTAGGACAGGCAAGTTTATTTCCACTTCAAATGCTTTTCTTAGACTCTCAATGATTTTCTTCTGGTTCTGTTTTCTTCTCAAAGAATGGGAATATTATGGGTGGATTTGTATTTTCTTGTAATGATAGATTGGGTTTTTAAATCAATGGTCCCTTGGGAGAAAAATACTTTGAAAAAAATGTGAAGAAAACCTGAAGAAGTGTGGAAGTTCTCTGAATCAAAATGGAGTCACTATGGCAAACAAAATAAAGAAAGAAAAGCAGGAGATTGGATGGAGGCAGAATTTCATGCCCATGTCAAGTCATAATTATCTTGAGAGGTTTTGCTAGAACCACAGCCCTACACAGCCTTTCACGAGAAGTACTCCTGCAAGGACACTTGGCCCAGCAACGCCCAAACTCAGGCTGAAGTCACCTTTGTTATTGACCATTGTGCTCAGGGATTATTGTTTCAAAATAACTTGTATAATTCTCCTCCTTTTGCTTTAAAATTTCCATTTGCCTCAGCCTCCTTGAATATATATATATATATATATATATATATATATATATATATATATTAGTGTTCTGCTATTCCCAAATAAACTCATTCATTTTGGAGAATATCTGTTATTAAGGATGACAGAGGCTTCAAAGAGCTGAAAAAATAATATGGAACTGAAAGGCTAAAATCAAAGCTAAACCAAGAGTGAAGACAGGTACTCAGAGTGGAGCATCTGCTTTTGTGCTGAGTACACTGGATTGAATGAATGAGAAACTTCATTGCAGTGGCTTGGTGGGTAAGGAGGTCAGACATGATAGCTCAGAGCTTATGGAAGCAGGAAGTCTATAGAGAGACCTTCCTTCCCCAAAGCATTCTCAGAGCCCAGACACTGTGCTCTCAAGATTAAAGTGAGCCATGAGTAAGTAAGAGCTCATGATAATTTTGTGGGACTTTGGGAATCTCAGGTCATGGACCAGTTTATCTCCTGTTGGTTGTGGCCCTAAGAGCCTAAAAAAGATAAATGTGGGAAAGACCAAGATGGCGGAGCAGTAAACAGCTTCACTGAGAGTTGCCATCCAGACACTAGAAAATAGCATTTTGAGGAAGACAAGCAGGAGGAAGGTGGTCCACTGGACCCAGGAGAAACTGAAGTGTGAATTAAAACCCATGGAGAGAGTGAAGAAAGTCCAGTGAATAAGGAGGTAGCTGGAGGTGACTTCTCCCTGAGACGAGACTCACTGCATGAAAGAAGCAGCTCAAACCTATGTACCCAGAGTGGTAGTGATGGTTGGCAACCCCAGAGGCCTCTGCAGAGAGATGAGGTAATGGAGGGCAGAAGCAGAAGTGAGGGACTGTACTGGCTGGTAGTGATTGCAGAGGACCTAGTCTCCCCACAGGAGAGACCAACTATCTGGGAGTGATCTTGGAGATGGGCTGGCTGAGCTCAGAACCCAGAACTGCTGGGGCTCCATCTAGCTGCCCCAGCTAGATTCAGACCCATGGAGAGTGCTTGGGTGGTGGTCTCTGGGCAGGCCTGCTAAGATTATTGAATGCCCTGCCCAAAAACTACTGCTGGCTTTTTGGGAGAGATCTGCATGAATAGGGATTCTGTTTTTACAGGTTATCTACTAATGAAACCAGAGAAAACCCTGAAAGAGGACTTTTTCATTTGTTCTTGTTTGTTTTGTTTTTCTCTTTCTCCTTCATTGTCTGATCTTGTTTTTTTATAAGTGGGAATGTGGTTTCTAGCCTCTTTGTGTTTGTGGTTCTGTTTTTTCTTTCAGCTCTTCCATCTTTCTTTTCCTTCAGTCATCTGTACCAGTTTCCCAAAGTTGATGTGATCCCCCTTTATCCTTTGACCTTACTTCTAATCTGCTCCTCTTCTTCTACTTCTCTATTTTCACCTTAATCCATTTTAAATTTTAACACACAAGGGCAAAATTGACTTGTATACTGCATATAATTTTCTGGTTTGTTTTAGATTTTGTTATATAATCACAAATCTAGTTCATGTGGTTAAAAGTGGCAAATTAAGGGCTAGCACAGTTTGTCATTCTCTATGATGTGTTTGATGCTATTGGTACCACTATAGCTAAACTTGACATAATTGTTCTAAACAACTATTGGTCTTGCTAGTCCATGACTGAGATTGAGTAAGGGTCACAGAAAACACTGTGGCATAGTGCAAAGACAACTTGGGACTGGGTCAAATAAGCAACAACTTCTCATCTCCAATAAACTGAAGAAGTAAGATCTTCCAACAGACTCCAACCCAAAAACCAGTTACATCTGAAAGATACCTCAGAGAAGTAGTCATCACCTGGGGATCTTAAATACTAGCAATAAAGCAACTCAACATAAGCAATTTACAAGCATCACCTCAGGAATTAAACTTAAAAAAGAAAGAAAAAAATGAGAAGACACTCAAAAAAAGTGCAACCCAAGACACCCAAACAAAATGCAACCCAAGACACCAAGTTCACTAAAGGCTAATACATGGGGCAATGAGGTGGGAAATCTGAAAGCCCGCCACCTAGGGTCCTTGAAGTGGTAACAACAAAACAATTGAATGAGACTCTGGAAAAAATGAAATCAGAAAAAAAAAATCTCTGATAACTACAGAGATTATTAGAATACACACCATAATTAGTGATGTTAGAGCAGACACAAACAGATGAGCTTAAGAAAATTATGGAAGCTCAGCATATAAAAGAAATAAAATCCATAAAGCAGATTCAAGCAGATATCCAGGTGGAAAAAAACTCCACTGAAAGTATTTGAAGCATATTAGGCCAATGTGAGGACACGATCTCAAATATTGAAGACCAGCTTGCAGTTAGTGACCAGGAAAAGAAAGATTTCTCAAAATTAACAAGGCATCATGAAAAATCAATCCAGCAGCTGCTAGAGAATAAAAGAAGAATAAATTAAGACTCAGTGGAGTCAATGAAAAAGCAGGAGATACCACAAATGACATTAAAAAATGTTCACAGAGATTGTGGCAGAAAACTTTCCTGGTAGAGAAAAAGTATTTGACATGCAGATAAATGAGGCATATAGAACTTCAACTAACCATTATCAAAAAAATCTACAGCCAAGTAGCTCATAGTCAAGATTCCAGAAATTCAACACAAGAATATAATCTTAAAAACTGTTAGGGGAAAGCAACACATTATTTATAAAGAAAGCCAAATTTGTGCTGACTTCTCAGCACAAATTCTCAAGGCAAGGAGAGCTTGGAGTAAAGTAATCCAAGTTCTAAAGTAAAACAGCTTTCAACCTAGATTGATGTATCCTACAAAACTATTTTCAAAATTGATGGAGAAATAAGATACTTCCATAGCAAAGAACATCTGAGGAAATTTATGACCACCAAACCATCACTCCAAAATGTTCTCGAGGACATTCTAGTAAAAGATGATAAAGACTAAAGCTCCATGAACCCCAATAGAAGGAATCCACCAGACAAGGCAAACAATTGGAGGGAGAGGAAAAGAAGGGGGAAGCCAAGATCAGGAAAATAACATGACAAGGGTAAATCAATACATATCAATTATAACCATCAATGTTAATGTTCTCAATTCACCAATCAAAAGTCGCAGACTAGCAGAATGGATCAAGAAGCAAGATCCAACAATATGCTGCTTACAAGAAATACATTTAATTCAAAAAGAAAGTCATATACTGAAAGTCAAAGGATGGAAAACAAAACTTCATGTGACAGAAATCCAGAAAAAAGCAGAGGCAGCTATTCTATTTGCAGACAAAGTGAATTTCAAGCAAAGACTGATTAAGAGAGATAAAGAAGGTCACTACATCCTCCAAGAGGAAGAGATAACAATCATAAATATATATGCAACAAATACCAGTGCACCCAACTATATAAAACAAATACTAACAGACATGAAAAATCAAATAAGCCCTAATACAATTGTTTTGGGAGATCTAAATACCCCACTGTCACAAACATAAAGATCATCTAGACAAAAAAATTAATGAAATATTAGAACTGAACCAAACATTCAAACAAATGGACTTAGTACATATCTATACAGTATTCTATCACCCCATGTCATCAGAATACATATTTTTCTCAGCAGTACATGGGACTTTGTCCAAAATAGACCACATGCTGACAACATAGAATATGCTTACATAAATAGAAAGGAATTGTAATTATCCCATGCATACTATTAGGCACAGTACAATGAAATTGGAAATTCATGGCAAAAGAAACTACAAGCACTTCATAAACACATGAAAATTAAATAACACTCTGCTGAACAACCAATGGGTCACAGATGAAATTAAAGAAGAAATCATATAGCTTTTACAGTTGAATGAAAATGACAACATAATAAACCAGAACATATGGGACACAACGAAAGCAGTTTTAAGAAGAAAATTTATAGCAGCAAATACCCAAATCAAGAAAACAGAGCAAGCACATACAAACAACTTAATAATGAACCTCAAACTTCTAGAAAAAGAAGAGCAGGCTAGGCCAAAAGCTTGTTCAGGGTTGGAAATTATAAAGATCAGAGTCAAAATTAACACATTGAAGACTTAAAAAACAATACAAAGAATTGATGAAGAGTTGGTTCTTTGAAAGATTAAACAAAATTGAGAAACCTTTAGCAAATCTTATAAAAAAAAAGAAAAGACTGCAATTAGAAATGGAAAGGGTGAAATCACAACAGACTCTGTAGAAATTCAAAAGATCATCTGTACATACTTTGAAAACTTGTATTCTAATAAATTAGAAAATACAGAAAAAATGGACAGATTCCTAGATACATATGAATTAACAAAGCTGAATCAAGAAGATATAAAAATTCTAAATAATCCAATATCAATAAATGAACTCAAAGATGTAATTAAAAATCTATCAACAAAGAAAAGCCAAGCTCTGACAGATTCACTGCTGAATTCTACAAGAAATTTAGAGATCTAACACCACTACTTCTTAAACTCTTTAATGAAATTGAAAGAGAACCAATACTGCCAAATTCATTCCTGGAAGTAAATGTTATCTAGATACCAAAACCAGAGAAGAACCCAACTAAGAAAGAGAATTACAAGCCAATTTCCTTAATGAACATAGATGTAAAAATCCCCAATAAGATACTGGAAAACAGAGTGCAGCAAACTGGCAAGAAGGATTATGCATCATGATCAAGTGGGATTCATCCCAGGGATGCAGGGATGGTTTAACATATGTAAATCAATAAATGTAATATACCATATTAACAGAGCCAAAGGCAAAAATTATATGATCATCTCAATAGATGCAGAAAGAGCTTTTGACAAAGTCCAGCACTCATTCATAGTAAAAACTGTAAAGAAAATTGGAATAAATGGTCTTTATCACAATGTGAAATAAGCCAACTGTTATGGTGAGTCTGAATGTGCCCCAAAGCCTCATGAAGTCATGGAGGTGGGCTTCTAGAATTTGTAAATGACTCATGGTCCAAAGCTGAGGTTATGGGTGTGAGTGTTATACCCAACTTGGTGAGGCCTATATATAATATAAAAGACAGAAAAAGTCTTCTCTTTATACTCCTACACTTTTTCTCTTGTTGCTTTTGGTAACTGCTGCCACCATGAACTAACTGTTCCATCTCTGCTGTGCCACTCTGCCTTAGAGCCAGCTGAGTATGGACTGAAACCTCCATGAACAGCTAAATAAACCATTCCTTTCTTAATTTTGGATGTCACATATTTTGACCCAGTAACAATAGAAAAGTAACCAAGAGACAATCTATAAAAAACCAACAGCCAATATTATACCAAATGGGCAGAAACTGAAAGCTATCTCTCTAAAATCAGGAATAAGACAAAGATGTCCACTGTCTCCACTCTTATTCAACATAGTCCTGGAAACTTTAGCTGAAGCAATTAGACAAAAGAAAGAAATAAAACTAATAAACATAGGAAAAGAAGAAATTAAATTATCATTATTTGCATATCACATGATATTCTACATAGAAGACTCCAAAACTCCACTAAAACACTGTTACATTTAATAATTAAATCCAATAGTGTAGCTGAATACAAAGTCAACACCCAAGATTCAATAGCCTTCCTATACAAGAATAACAAACTCACTGAGAGAAAATTCAGGGAAACAACATCTTTTACAATAGGATCCAAAAAAATGAAATACCTAGGAATCAATCTAATTAAAAGACCTCTACATTGAAAACTACAATACTCTGAAAAAAACGGATTGAAGAGGATATTACAAAATGGAGATCTGGGATTTAGTTCAGCCAAACAAGCACCTGCCTGGCAAGTTTAGTCCCTAGTACCAATAAATAAAATAATAAAATAAAATAAAATAAAATGCAGCAATATCCCATGGTCTTGGACAGGAAGAACAAATATAGTGAAAATGGCCATCCTTCCAAAATTATTATACAAATTCAGTGCAATCCCAATCAAAATTCCAATAGCATATCTCACAGAATTAGAGAAAACTATCCTAAATTTCATTTGAACCAGAAGAGACTTAAAACAGTAAGGCAATCCTAGGCAACAAAGGCAAGGCAAAGGGTACATCAAAATCCGTGACTTGAAATTATACTATAAAACTACTGTAATTTAAAAAAAAAAAACAGTGTGGTACTGGCAAAAAAAAAACAGACCTGAAGATCAGTGGAACAGATTAGAAGATACAGAAACAACTCTAGACACACTAAGCCACCTTATCTTTGACAAAGGTGCTAAACACCTTCACTGGGAGAAAGATAGCCTCTTTAATAAATAGTGTTGGAAAAACTGATCACATGCCAGAAAAAACTGGACCCATATGCACTAAACTAAATTCAGAATGGATAAAAAATCTAAATATTAAAACAGAAATATTAAATCTGGTGGAAGATAGAGTAGGTAAAACTCTTAAAGACGTTGATATTGGTTCATTTGGTATAAACAAAACCCCAGCTGCACAGAAACTGTCACAAAGAATCAACAACTGGGACCTCATCTTACAAAAAACTTCTGCCCAGCAAGAGAAACCACCAATACAGTAAAGAGACAACCCGCAATATGGGAGAAAATGTTTGCCAGCTGTTCCTCAAGCAAAGGATTACTATCAAAAACACATAAAGAACTCAAAAAAAAAAATCAGTCCTCCCAGATTTAAAAATCCAATTCAAAAATGGGCATCTAAGATGAATACCCACTTCTCAGATGAAAAATACAAACAGCAAATAAATATGTGGGAAAAAATGTTCAACATTACTGGTCATTTGAGAGATTCAAACTAAAACAATACTGAGATTCTACCTCACTCTAGAAAGAATGACTATTATCAAGAAATCAACCAATAGCAAATGCTGGAGAGGCTGTGGAGAAAAAGAAACTCTTCTCCACTGTTGGTGGGAATGTAGACTGGTACAATCAATGTGGAAATCAATGTGGAGATTCTTAAAAAACTAGAGTTGGAGGTCCCATTTGATCCTGCTAGTCCCCTTCTGGTTATCTTCCAAGAACAATTAAAAACATCGTACCACAGCAATATATGTGCAGCCATGGTCATAACAGCATAATTTATAATAGCTAGATCTTGGAAACAACTTAAATGCCCATCAGTTGAGGAATAGAGAAAAAAAGATGTGATACTTTTACATAATCGAGTACTATTCAGCCACAACGAAGGACAAACTTGAGATTTTTATAAGTAAATGGATGCAACTTGAGATCATACTCTTAAGTGAGATAAATCAGACATGCATGTGTAAACATTGCATCACCTCACTAGTGTGAGAAGAAACTATAACTATATATATATGATATATACATATATCATATATATGACAGTTATATTACTGATTTCTCTGAGTTCATTGAAGAGAAGGCTTTGCACTGGTACAGTTCGGACCATTGAATACAGATGTCTTGCTCTGGGTGACTGACTCAGGGATGGCAATATGCAACATATGTACCATTGTTGTTCCCTGATTTTCATGTTTTGAAATTTTGTTTTCTTTTTTCTTTCTTTTTTTTTGAAATAAAATGGATTTCAATAAAAAATAAAATAAATGAATAAAAGGGCACATGGGCAAGGGAACAAAATTAATAAAAATAATAAAACAAAAATAAATCCTCTTCAGAGGAAGGGACTTTTTGTCCATGCCTCAAATTATCCTTCCAAATTATTTTAGGCAGGTTGGGGGATGTAGGTCAGTGATAGAACATGTACCTAACTTGAGCAAGACCCTCTGTTCATTCTCTAATGCCACACAAAAAAAATGATGGCAATAATAATATCTTAGGTACAGTGTACAGCATGCCATGATAGTGAAAGACAAAAAAGAATACTATAACAACTACTTAAAACTTCACCATTAAAATAGAGAACAAGCAAGACCTGACTGAATGGTAGCATGTGTGAAATGGCTTTGGGGTGAAACCTTGGCTATAATATTATTAATAGTGACATGTAGCAAGAATGGCATTAACAGAAGTAGAATGTGCAAAGCAGAGCAGAGGTGGGCAGGGGATTAAGAGCTACTCCCTTAGATGCTTGTTAGATGTGGACATTGATCTTAAATGACAGTAACATCAACAAGCTGGGACTCTCCCGAGGCTTTGCCAACAGCCTCCAGCCCGGTGCATCCTGGGAGTTGAAGTCCTAAACAGATCCAGTAACAGGAATTTTACAGGAAGGGTACAGAGTCTGACGACTGATGAGAGCTGGCTGCAGCTTCTGGGGACTGTTAGAACCCTAGAAAAAGTCATTTTCAAATTGTTAAAGGAAAGAAATATCTCACTTATTCTGGCTGACTCCATTAGGCAAATAATAATAACAAATAATAATGATAACTAGCATTTACTGGGAAGTTCCTATGTACAAAACACACCCAAACATTTTAAAGAATTATTTACCATGAATCTTCACGACAAACCTACAAGTTACATTTTTTTGTTGGTGTCTTTTTGAGACAGGGTCTAGGTATGCAGTTCAGGCTGGCTTTGAACTCACCATGTTGCCCAGGTTGGCCTCAGATTAGTAGTGATCTCAGCCTCCCAAGTGCTGGGATTACACGCTTGGTAATTTATGTATTATTATTACTAG
Source organism: Hydrochoerus hydrochaeris (assembly GCA_004027455.1). Taxonomy (NCBI): domain Eukaryota; kingdom Metazoa; phylum Chordata; class Mammalia; order Rodentia; family Hydrochaeridae; genus Hydrochoerus; species Hydrochoerus hydrochaeris. The sequence goes on along the minus strand of PVLA01001150.1, from coordinate 143,465 downwards.
ATAAAAACTTTGGTAAGTAGATAAACTTTGATCATATTGATAGTAAAGCTGGAATTCGGAGCCTGGGACTCTAATTCTGGAATCCATGTACTTTACCAATATGTTGTTGTCCTATTCATAATACCCCTTTAGTATTTGTCATAATCTTATGGGAAAGATTCTGTAATTACTCGATTGATTGATTGACTGATTGTGGTGCAGGGCACTGAATTCAGGGCCTTGCACATGCTAGGCAAGTATTCTACCCCATTGCTACCTTCTCAGCCAACTCTCATGTAGAGATGAAGTAACTAAAGCTTAAAAAGCATTTCCTGGGTCACAATATCTTTTTTCCCTCTTTGTTCCTCCATGTTGTCTACTGCTCATCCCATCAAGTGTGCTCTTTATGCCAGGCATTTTCACTCTTACCTCTAAAAGTCCAATGCAGTATTCTGGTCTGGGAGGGTTTCAGAGATCTGAAGGAAAGATACACTTAGCAGCCTTCATGAGGCAAGAAGACCTAAGATGAGCAACTCCAGTGAAGCCTACATAGTCTTGTCTTGTCAGCTTGTTTTCACACGAATGGGAAAACATCCTAACAATACATACTTAATATGCAACTAAAACAAGACTGAGAAACGACTGGGAACCACTGCCCCCAAGGAACAACCACAATCACACATGTGATTTTGTATATGTGCCATATCAAAATGTTCTCACCCTTGCTGGTCATGGTGATTCATGCCTGTAATCCCAGCATTTGGGAGGCTGAGGCAGAATGTTGTAAGCTTTCAGCCAACTTGAGCTACATGGCAAGTTCAAGGTTTACCTGGGCTGCATAGCAAAACCCTGTCTCAAAACAAATGAACAAATGAACAAGATATCCTCATGTTCAAATTGTTACAAGAGAGTTTTCTTTTGAGGATGAAAGGTGTAAGTCTGGAAGGGCTTATTATAAAGTCAGTTATATTTCAGAACATTACCCATGCCCCAAAGCCAAACTTTCTAGTTTTATTGAAAATTTAAAAAATAGCTTTTGCTTCAGTCCCCATGCAAAACCTCTCCTCTTTAATTTCTGTTAATTATTTTTTGTTAAGTATTACTTAGGAGAATGTCCTTTTTAATCATTGTAAATTTCTCCTCAGAAAGTTAGATTTAATGCAGGGTCAATATAAAGTATGATTCTGGGAAATAAGCAATATTAGGTATACAGGAGTCACACCTGTGACACATGGTTCTGGATCATGTCACAGTGCCTCATCTCTAAAATGAGCTGTGTGTTTGGACTGTAAGCTCAACAGAAAACTTCTAAAATGGAATTGCTACAAACTCTGGTTGTTTGAGACACAGGAACCCAATGTTTGGCAAATCAGTTTAATCTTTGTTCTCTTCTTGAATACTGCTGTTATCTGTGCCATTTCTCAACTACATAGTTTAAAATGTTGTTAAAATATATTTAGCCAGAGATTTAGCTCAGTATCATAAGCACTTGCCTGGCAAGCACAAGGTCATGAGTTTGATCCCTGGTACCAAAAAAAAAAAAAAAAATATATATATATATATATATATATATATATATATACATACATACACACACATACATATATAATCTATGTTCATGGAAGCTGTTCAGTATCCCTAATGTGCAGGGTTTTTGTTTTTTTTTGAGGCAGGGTCTCACTATGCAGCCCAGGTTGACCTCAAACATACAAAAATCCTCCTGCCTTAATTTCCAAGTACTGGGATTATAGGTGTGCGCCGCCAAACCCAGCATTAATAGATATTGACATTATTCTGCTTCTAATAAACTTCTAAATATGAACTTTTGAAGAAGAAAATATCTTAGATGTCACTCATTTCTTCTATTTCATTTGGTGAGAAAAACTTAAAATTGACTATTGCTGAGACTCTGACACTGTGTTATAGGTTTATTAAAATTCCTGTTACTGGATCTGTTTAGGACTTCAACTCCCAGGATGCACCGGGCTGGAGGCTGTTGGCATCTGGTGTGGGTTGTTCGAGTCTCTGGGCTGCATATGGTGTGGGTTCCAGGTCGAGTGAGTGTCAAGACTAAGTGTAAAGGCATTTTTGCTTGATAAAGGAAGACAGCAAGAGAAGGACTTCTTAGTGGCAGGTATTAAAAGGAGGAACAAGCTCAAATGAGATCATCCCTAGGAACCCAGACAAATGTTTTCACTGTGTCCTACACTCCTCTATGACTTTTGAAAAGAAATTGTAAGAAAGACTGGGGCTCTTAAGCTTGTTATCATTCTTCCCTATCCAACCACAGTCTATGAAATGGATCTCACTATGTGATGCAGGCTGACCTTGAACTCATGGTATGTAGCCCAAGCTGGGCTTGAACTCACAGTGGTCCTCCTGCCTCAGCCTCTGTGTACTGGGATTACAGAAAGTTATTAAGAAACTGGTAATGGAGGGGTTGGTCCACATCGCCCCTGCATGCACCTCACAGATCAACAACAGGCTGGAGAGAGCAGCAGTTCCCTAGCCAGTATGCTTCAGAAAAACTGTAAGCAATATGAAAGGGTTCTGAGACCTCCACCATTCACCTGTTTGAAAGAAACCAGAAACATGACAAGACAGAGAAACAGCAAAAAGCCTTCAACCACTGACCCAGGGAGTAAAAGTCCAGGAGAGGTGAATGCAGAGGAGATGGAGGGCAGCAAACATGCAATATCAGACATGGCCTCATCGGAAATAAAGAAATACTTCCATGACCTCATCGACGAATTTAAATCTGAAATTCTAACTCAGGTGAAGCAAGATATAAGAAGGTTAATAAAATAAATGCTGGGTACTCCTCAAGAAGACACAAATGGAAGAATGGAGGAACCCAGAGAAAGGAGAGAAGCCTTTGATGAGGAATATAAACAAAATCTAGAATACATGAAACAGATCCAAAGAGAAAATCAGGAAATTAAAAACTCCATTGAAAGCTGGCAAAACTTCTTAAAAGAAACTAAAGACAGACTTTCAAAACTTGAAGATAGATTTGCAATGTATGATCACAGAAAGAAGGAACTCTTAAAAATAACAAGGAACCAGGAAGATACAAAGGCTAGAAGATGACAAGAGGATTTATAACTTAAGAATAAAAAATGTGAACCAAAGAAGCAGGGACAAATACAAATGAAATAAAAAGGCTATTCACAGAAATAATTAAGGAAAACTTCCCAAGCATAAGAAATGGAAGTGATGTTGAGATATATGAGGCATACAGAACTCCAGCCAGCTACAAACAAAACAGATCTACACCCAGACATATAATAATCAGAATCCCAGAAATCCATCACAAGAACAGAATACTAAGAGTGGTCAGAGAAAAGAAACAGATTACCTATAAAGGAAAACTCATCAAAATCACAGCAGACTTCTCAGTGCAAACTATCAAATCAAGAAGAGCTTGGAGCAAAATATTACAAGCCCTGAAAGAAAATAACCTCCAACCCAGACTGATGTACCCTGCAAAACTGTCTCTCAAATTAATGGAGAGACAAGATATTTCCACGACAAAGAGGAACTGGGGGAGTTCGTGACCACCAATCCAACCCTGCAAAGAATACTGAAGGACATTCAAGAGAGAGAGAAGAAAATTACCAGGACTCCAGGAACCTTGACAGAAAAGCCTCATTGAAAGGGGCAGACAGTGAAATGAAGGAGAAAAGTAAACAACAAGGACAGAAAAATAGCATAGCAGAGATGAGGCAAAGAAAATTGGCTATATCGCTGTTTTGTCTTGACTGATTTTATTTGAATCTGGTATGCTTGATAATATCAAGTCTGAGAGTAGAGGCAACTACTCTGAAGATGACAAGATTCAATAGGTTACCCATCCTGGCTTGATTATTAACTGCCTTTGCAGTCCTATAATGTCTCCAATGTTTGGTTTTTATTAATAGTATTACATACTGCTAAGTTTAATTATACTATGTCTGACGATATAGACAATTTTATTGAAAACAACAAGAGTAACTAACATAGATCACCTAGTATTGTGGTTTTATATGTCCTTTTCATTTCGTGTTTCTCTAGGAATTTGTATTATTGACTTGTTTTGATTTGTTTTTCCCTCTAATACAGACAGGATAGGTATACATGTAGAGACTTATACATGTGCAGAACTTCTAAACAGTTTATGAGAATTGATTATAGTTATTGTAAAAAAATGAGAGGAAAAGAAAATATTCCAAAGGATATAACTGCATGTATGTTTAAGTGTGTAGGATTGATAACCATATTACTAAATTTTTGTTGGATAGATGAACAGAACTGATTGCAGTCTCACTGTTTAAATGTCCATTTTGTATGCTTTACTTTTGTAACTTGAACAACTACTTCTAAGAGGAAAATATGTAATTATCAACTAGTGATTTCTTACATTTTTTTCGAAATTACGTATTATTCCTACCCTCTTTCTGTTTCATTTTTTTCTTTAAATAAAAAGTTAAAAAATTCCTGTTACTGCTGAAAATATTACAGGAGACATATATAAGGTAAATATTAAGCAAATGATATGAAAAAAAGTACTGAGTTTAATGTACTATACAAAAGAAGTTTGTTATATTTTGTTAGCCTCAAGAGAAGACAGTTTCTGATTAATTTGAGGGGTCAAATTAACTGTATTTGCTGTAATTTCCTATGTATTAAGGTTCAATACTTGAAGTTCATCATTTTTTACTGCCTAAATATATAATCATTAACATACCTTCTATATAAAAGATATGATTATACATAGAAAATTTTAAAATAGTTGTGTTAGTCAGCTTGCTGTTACTGTGACAGACCTAAGATAATCAATTTATAAAGAGAAAAGGTTTATTTTGGCTCACAGCTTAGCAATTTTGAGGCAGGCAGTCAGGACATGGCAAAGCATTTGGGAAGGTGAGCAAGATCTGTGAGCCATGGAGATTCAGGACATGCACAGGACATCTTCCAAGCCCTACAGCTGATACCAGTTAGAGAATTCTTCAGTTTTTCCTGCATAAGATCAAGCAGGTTTTTTGATTTGGCAGCCTGGCTAAGATGTCAGAATGGAGGCAAAAAGATGGTAGCCTCATGATCTTTCTTCTTCAGTGCCTCCCACTGTACTCCACAGAACATATATCTTTTCCTACTTAAAGAGACATAAGCCTGGGCCCAGCAGACCTATCCCTTTTCTACTGTAAATTTTTACTTTAGTGTTACAGTGGCCAGTTTTGTATCTTAGTATTTTTCCCTGAGGGACACAGAAGAAATCTGGGTTTACCCACTTGATATGATGAACAACAAAAAGTGTGCATATGTGCAAAAGAGGCAAAATGGAATTTGGACCTCCCTTTATACTTTGTGTAGCTGCTTTTGTACATGTTTACCTGAGTGTCACAGAGGGTCCAGTAGATCCATACCTCTCCAGGATTTGTTTTTTTTTTTAAGTTTTCTTTTGATTTTTCTGCTAGAAGTAGCCCAGTTTAGTACAATGGCACAAGAAAAATCAAATTTGCAAGCTTTGGAGGAGGTCAAAAGTGAATTATCAGGTCTGGGGATTTAGCTCAATGGCATGAGCGCCTGCCTAACAAGGTGCAAGGTCATGTGTTCAATCCCTGGTACAAAAAAAAAAAAATCAGAACAGAAGAAAAGTGAATCATCAGATTACTCATGGATGCTGAAGATGATCCATTATGATAAAATACATGCTTTCATAACAGAAATGTGGTATGGGTAGATGATGGAAGGAGGAGGAAGAAGAGGTGGAAGAAGAGGATAACAATTTTGACATTATGGCCATTTGAGCCAAAGTTTCTGTGACAGTGATATAGAGCAAGAACCAAATGATATAGACACAGTAATGCAGGCCTCCTTGATTCAGATCACATATACAAAAATAAATAAATAAATAAAAGCAATATGAGTGCATATTTGAGTAGCTGAAATGTTTCAAAATGATTACAAAATCAAAATGAATGATCCAATATTAAAACTAGGTCAAAAACACAGTGAAGTTCTTGGCAGGGTTGAAATGTATTGGACAGATTGCCAGAACAGTCATTCAGTGTTGGAAATTGTTACAGATGAAATGCTACAAGATACTATGAAATATACAAAAACTGAAATGCAAGTAAAATGTTTTGTGTACACCAATGGCAAATTCAAAATTATATTTATTGTGACACCTCATTAGTTGAACTGAAAGCATTCATAGGTATGCTGTATTTAGCACAGATCTCTAATGGTGATCACAGGAATGTAAAAGATATATGGAAAAGCTATGCATCAAAATATGGCATAAAAATGTGTAGCCTGGTAGATATAAAGACTTATTATGTTTTCAAGTTAGACACTTATCCTGGAATGCAGCCATCAGTTCCTTATTTGTACAGCAATAAACTGAACGATGTCATGAACAGATTTGTTGCTCCCTTCCCCCAATGTAATGGGAATACGACATTCAGCAAGATTACTGGTTTCCAATTTATGTTACATTTGCAAAGAGTACATACAAGTTGACCAGTGCAAGAAGTGTACACAGGAACAAATCAGGCATTCCAAATGAAATGTTGCAATTTCAAAACAATCGTATAGTACAATCTTTGAATTTCAGAAAGCTACAACGTTGGCCTTATATATGACAAAGAAAAGTAAACTGGTACTGCTGATGTCAATATTTAGCATGATGGAAAGATTGATAGAGAAACCTCAACAAAACAGAAGCCAGAGATGAAAACTTCCAACAACAAAACTGAAGGTGGAGTAGATATCGTTGATGAGTTATGTATGCACCAAGTATGATGACATTCAAAACACAACGCATTGGCCAATGGTTGTGTTTTACTCGATCCAAAACATGTGCAGCATAAACAGTTTGATAGTTTACAAAAAAAGTAACAAGTGCAAAATATAACAGAAAATTTTTATTAGAGGATTGGGACTGGAGCTCATAAGATTATTTACAGCAGAAGAAAACCAAAATGTTGCCCAGGGAAATATGCCAAAAAATTGTGAAGCACACTGGTGAGCTGACAGGTAAACAGGAAGGTACAGCATCACAAAAACCTACTATGACAATAGGAAAACAGATGTCAACTGTACCCTACAAGAAAGGACAGGAAAATAAAACATACATATTATCAGTGTAAGCAATACTTGTGTATGGAACATACAGTTGTCATGTGTGAAGACTGCTTTAGCTTATTTCTGTGGTAGAGGTTTGTTTGTGTTTACATTGTAGTTCACACAAGTTTTCATTTTTGATTTTATCTTTTAGGTTTTGTAAACAAGTAAACAACTGATGTGCAAATGTTGACGTTTATCCTAGGCACCTATTATATATTGTATTTTATTGACATCTTATTACCCTGCTAAGTGCACATTGTACAACATAGTAGGAAGCTTTTGACCAAACAGGAAGACAAGAGAGGTGACAAGAATGGCCTACCACATAGGAAAAGAAAGCTAAGCACACATGTTGTCAGTGTAAGCAAGATGTGTGCATGGAATGTGCAGTTGTCAGGTGTGAAGACTGCTTTGGATGTGACAGTTGAAGTAAAGCTTATTTTTGTAGTAGATTCCTTCCTATTGGTATTTTCATTGTAGTTCATATAAGAATTTATTCCTGACATTAAATCTGCTGGAAGATAGAGTAGGTAAAACTCTTGGAGACACTGGTGTAGGCAAAGACTTTATGAACAAAACTTTAATTGCAAAGGAACTCTTGCAAAGAATCAACAACTGGGACCTCATCTTACAAAAAACTTTTGTCCAGCAAGAAAACCACCAACACAATAAAGAGACAACCCACAATATGGGAGAAAACGTTTGCCAGCTGCTCCTCAAACAAAGGATTACTATCAAGAACATATAAAGAACTCAAAAAAAAAAATCAGACCTCCCATATTTAAAGACCCAATCCAAAAATGGACATCTGAGATGAATGTAAACTTCCCAGATGAAGAAATATGAACAGCAAATAAATAAATGAATAAATGTTCACCATCACTGGTCATTCAAGAGATGCAAATTAAAACAATGAGACTCTACCTCACCCTAGAAAGAATAGCTACTATGAAGAAATCAAGCAATAACAAATTCTGGAGGGGCTGTGGGGGAAAAGGAACCCTTCTCCACTGTTGGTGGGAGTGCAGACTGGTGCTATTATTGTGGAAATCAGTGTGGAACTTTCTCAAAAACTAGGGCTGAAAAAAAAAACCTAAAAACTAGGAGTGGAGTTTCCATTAGACCCAGCCATTTCCCTCTTAGGTATCTTCCCAAAAGAGTTATAAGCATCATACCACAATGGCATAACACTGTGGTATTATATAAACACCGATATGTGTAGCAGCACAGATTTTAATAGCCAAATCTTGGAAACAACCCAAGAGAACCATCAACACAATTGAAAGCAGATAAAAATGTGGTTTTTTTTTTAATACAATGGAGTACTCCTCTCCACAAAGAAGTTTATCTCGAGACATTTCTAGGAAAATGTGTGCACCTTGAGTCCATATTCTTAAGTGAAATAAATCGAACACACATGTGTAAACATGGCACTGTTGCTCTGGTGTGAGAAATTGAAAGTGTAAAATAAGGACCAAAATGTATTTTGAATAGGAGGGAAATGTTCAAATGGGGAAGGCAATAAGAGAAGGGAACAAGAGAGAGGGGAGGAGGAAAGAAAAGAAAGGAAAAATAAGAAAAAAGAAAAAAAGGAAAACATGGAAATGAAGCTTTGTAGATGGGGAGGAGAAGAGGGACTGAAGAGAGGGTAGGGGAAAGGGGAAAAAACAAGTTATACCATGTACAGGTGCAAATTCTCTATGACAAACATGATCTTTATATATATCTAAAATGTACCAATAAAACCCAATGTAAAAATAAATAAATAGATATATAAATGAAAGAAGAATTCATTTCTGATGTTTAGGTTTTGTAAGGAAGTACACAACTGATATGAAAATGTTAATGTCTATTCTAAACACGTAATACATATTAAGAATTTAAGAAGACAAGATGGCTGATTAGTGAGCAACAAAATACAGAGCCTCCTGGGAGAAACAACTCATATGCCAGAATAAAACACCCTAGAGAGACCCAGACAGAGGGAGATGGATCCTCTTGACACAGGAAGAAATTAAAAAGTAAAAAAGCTCATCAAATATGTTGGGACTACAACTGAAACAGCTAGAAATTACAGGACACAGCGCTTTTATTTGCAGCAACCTGCCAAGTTGGCAACAGCCTGACTCCGCAGCAGCCGGCAGAGCCACCCAAACTTGTTCCCGCCACCACTCACAGGAAGCACAGCAGCGCTGAAGTCGGGGGTTGGTGAGCCCAACAGAGAGCGGAGCCAGCAAAGGGACCTTCATTAATCCATGGTCAGTGCTGGGATTGGGACACCCACCCCACGGGAAGAGCGCGATCAAATGGGCGACATGTTGGAATCTGGCAGGAGGAGCCTGAACTGGGAGCAACAGTGACTTCAGTTGGTTCCTCTCTCCACAAAGCAGATTTGTTGGATTTGCTTGGACTGGGCTCCACCCTTGGACGGGAACCAATAAGCGATCCCAAATAAATTCCCTGCGCCTAGCAAGCACTAACCAGGGGAAAGCCTCTGCAGTTTGGTTGGCCCGGTGGAGAGGGGCAGGCAAATACAGCCAGTGCTTACACCTCAGTGATAAGAGCAGTCAGGAGAGGGTGGAGGTCACGCACCAGCGTGCTTTGGTGGAAACATGGCCAACAGGGAAGGGGACTGGGACCTGCACTGTACCTGAGTGGAGGAAGCCAGGACTATGACAGGAGAGAGAGGCAGGAGGAGGCCCCCAGCCCAGAACCCTGAGAGCCCTGATCCAGGAGAGGGAAAAACAAGGGAGACTGACGGCAGCAAACATGCAACAGCAGACATGGCTTCAATGGACATTAAAAGATATCTTTGGGACCTTGTAGACGAGCTCAAAACTGAAATATTAAATCAGGTAAAGTAAGATATGAGTAGAGTAATAAAAGAAATGCTCTCAGGAAGCATCTCTCAGGAAGATACAGACAGAAGAAGGGAGGAACATAAAAAAAGGAGCGAAATATTTGATAAACAATATAAAGAAAATATAGAATACATGAAGCAGATTCAAAGAGACTACCAGGAAATCAAAAACTCCACTGAAAGCTGGCAAAATGTCTTAAAAGAAACTAAGGATAGAATATCAAAACTTGAGGACAAGTTTGCAATGTGTGATCATGAAAGATCTCTTAAAAATAACAAGGAAACAGGCAGTAACAATACAAAGGCTAGAAGATAACAAGAGAATCTACAATTTAAGAATAAGAAATGTGAATGAAGAGGCAGGAATACATACAGGTGAATTATAAAGGCTATTCATGGAAATAATTAAGGAAAACTTCCCAAGCATGGGAAAAGAAAATGACATTCAGTTATGTGAGGCATACAGAACTCCAGCCACCTACAACCAAAACAGATATACACCCAGACATAGAATAATCAAGATACCAGAAATTCAATATAAAAACAGAATATTAAAAGCTGTCAGAGAAAAGAAACAGATTACCTATAAAGGTAAGCCCATCAGGATCACGGCTGATTTCTCGACACAGACCATCAGATCCAGAAGAGCTTGGAGCGAAATATTCCAAGCCCTAAAAGAAAATAACCTCCAGCCCAGATTGATGTACCCTGCAAAACTGTCACTAGAAATTAATGGAGAAACAAGGTGCTTCCATGACAAAGAGGAACTGGGCGAGTTTGTGACCACCAATCCAACCCTACAGAGAATACTGAAGGACATTCTAGAGAGAGAAAAAAAAATACCAGGATTTTAGGAACAGTGGCAGAAAGGCCTCAATGAGTGGGGCAGGCAGCAGAATGAAGGAGAAAAGTAGACAAACAGGCAGAAAAATAGCATAGCAGAAATGAGGCAGAAAAGGATAACTAAATCTCTAACATAGATGGCCTTGATACACTATATTGTGAATAGTGCACCAGGATTTAAAACCCACATTACTCACTACTCTGCTTAGATGTATTATATTCTGTTCCAGTCATTCTACCTGTACTAGATTTGAGGGTACAAACAGTAATCCCAAAAATAACAGGATATAGTACGGTAATCATCCTTAATTTCCTATTAACCTAATCTAAAGCTCTGTAAAACCTACACTGTTTTACCATGACTGATTGTAATGGAATCTGGTTTGTTGGATCGCTGTTTTGTATTGATAGATTTTATTCAAAACTGTTATGATTGATAGTATGAAGTCTGAGAGTATAGGCCACTGCACTTAAGATGACAAGATTCACTAGAATATCCATTCTGGTTTGATTATTATCTGCCTTTGAAGTTTTATACTGTCTACAGTGTTTTACTTTACTAATATTGTTATTTACTGCTATACTCAATTATACTGTTATATTCAATTATGCCTGATGATATAGACAATTCTATTGAAGATAATAAGCAACAACACAGCAATCATTGCAGATCACCTTGTACTATGGTTTTATATGACTTTTTGGCTTCATAGGAATTTGTTTTGTTTTGTCTTACTAAGTTTTGTTTTTCCCTCTAATACAGAAAGAATAGAAATACATGTAGACACTCATGTATGCATAGCTGTCTACACTCTCACTGTTTGACTACTTTGTATGCTTTAATTTTGTAACTTGAACAACTATTTCTTTCTTTCTTTCTTTTTTTTTTTTTGGTACCTTTCACTTGCAAGGCAGGTACTTAAGCCACTGAGCTAAATCCCCAGCCTGAGCAACTATTTCTAAGAGGACAATACGTAATTTATCAACTAGTGATTTCTTATTGTTTATCTTTTTTTCTGAAATTCTGTATTATTTCTACCCTTTACATGCTTTTTTTCTCTTTAAATAAAAAAGAATTTAAGATTTATTTTATTGATATATTATATTCCTGTTAACTACACACTGTATAATACAATAAGAACCTCCTGACAAAAGAGCAAGACCACTGAGATATAAAAAGGCCAGGAAAGCAAAAGACATGTGCTGTCAGTGTGAACAGTGTATGTGAATGGAACATGCCGTTGTCTTGTATGCAGACTGCCTTAGGTGTGATAACTGAAGGAAAGATTTTTTTTCTCAGAGCGCTATTGTTATTTTCATTGTAGTTCATATGAGAATTTATTTCTGATGCTCCTTTTTAGACTTTATACACCAAACAACAGCTGATGCTGCAAATTTTGATTGCTTTTTTATAAATGCTCAACAAATATTGCAAACTCAGTATTTTATTTTTGTGATATTTTTCCTGTTAAGTAATCATTGTTTAATATCATGAAACTCATAAAATTAAAATTAATAATTCACCAATAGAAATATCCTAAAGAATATATGTGAGTCTGTCAGACTCACATTTATGAGCCTTGATGACCAAATTAATCTTCTGCTTCAAAAGTGCCTTGGCCCCCACCCCTGTACGAAGCACTTTTCCTCCCTTCTTTTTTCCTTGTCTTTTTTTTTTTTGTCTTTTTGAGACAGGGTGTCACTATGCAGTTTAGGCTGGCCTTGAGCTCACTTTGTAGCCCAGCCTGATTTTGAATTTATAATGATCCACCTGGTTCAGCCTCCCAAGTGCTGGGATTACTGGCATATGCAACCATACCTGGTTCCTCCTCTCTTCTTTTCTTACTTTTACTACCTCTAATAAGTGGGCAAACTCGCTGCTTTGTTTCCTGTCCAATTATTTGTTCCCAAACAAGAGCCTAGAAAGTACCAGTGAGAAAAGCACAACACCCCAGAACCTTGATAACAGTTTCAGTTTGTGATCAGTGGGTCCCACTGTTTTGGGGCCAGTGGTGAGAAGGCACAATACAGAGGCATTGCATTGCAGATCTGATAACTCACTTCCTGGTAAAGAAGCAAAAGACAGAAAGAGGAAAGAAGGCGATCCTATCAGCTCCTTCAAGGGCATGCACCAAGTGACTGGAAGCACAAGTGGATCCCACCAGGCCCTACTTCTCAGTTTCTATCAGCTTCCAATAGCACAAACTGGGGACCAACACTGAAACACAAAGGCCTTGGGAGACAGTCCCTCTCCGAATTATAGGTCTAGTGTATGCATCGTGTTCATGTGCTAACCCCAAGGGGATTAAACATCCAAATTTAAGAGCCAAAACTATAAAACCCTTAGAAGAAAACATAAGGATAAACACTTACGACTTTGTATTAGGTAATGTTTCTTAGATAGGATCCCAAAAGTGCAGGCAACAAAAGAAAAAAGATAAACTGGATTTCATGAAAAGTTTAAATAAGCCAGGCATGGTGGCATACTTGGCAGTGTTCAATTTCGATGACCCCCCACCCAAAAAAAGAATTGAATGGCAAACAGCGTTCAGACTTTGCTTGAAATCTAGTTAAATAAACAAGACTAATGCTACTGAAGCATTTAGGGAGCAACTATGTTGTGTATTTTAGGACCAGACAGTATGTTCAGGCTCGTAGAAGTGCAGTGCTGGATGTTCCTTGGACTCTTCTACTAGGTTCTGCCTCTGGCAGAGTAAAGGCGTAAACACATCAATCTGTCCATCAGATATGTAGCAAGTTCCTATTATGTGCTAGGCACCTACTTTCCAATAATATAAATATTACAAAAAAGAAGATAAAGCAGTTTAACAATGTGTATCTAGCACTATGGGAAGGAATTTATAGGAAGCGATTGTGATAATCTATTAAGCAGGTCTTTCTCACTGTTGAACTTTGCCGGTTTTGCCCATTCTGTGATAACCATATTAACGATCTAAAAGGAAAACAATTCATGGTCAGGACATACAAATGTTCATCACAGGTCCCACACAAATATATATTTATATGTCTCTATTATCAAAGAGATATTCAAAGTTGATGCAGAGACAACCTAAGTGCTTGTAATCAGTTACTAGCTGCATGGCCTAGGATAAGTCATTTAATCTCTAAGCCTCGACTTCTCATCTGTAACATGAATGTAACAATATTTCCTACCTTGTTGAGATGTCCTGGGATTAAATAAGGTAATGAAAGTAAAAGTTCCAGCATTGTATCTGGTACCACACAGACTTCAATTAAAGTTAGATACATGTTTGGGGAAAAGATTAACCTTTCTCTCTAGTTCCACTTCACAAAGTAGGCATCAAGTTCTTGGAGAGGCATCGTTTCCTTCCGTTAATATAATGTCTATGATTTCTTCACTGTTATTTTTCGTTATATAGTTCTGAAAAAAAATTAAAACCTAGAAAGTTTTTAGCTAAAGAAAAGATTTTCAATAGGAACAACATGATAGTCTACAATATATTTTTAGATGTTATCTGTCCTGCAAAGATTCAGGATGCTTGAATGGAGATTCGAGATCCTTGAATGTTCACATGAAGAAAACAGAGGAGATCTTAGGCTTAGAAGATAGACAGTTACGGCGGCTATAGAAGGTTCGTCAAGGCCTTCCGAGAGCCTGCACTTCTCATAACAGAAACCAGGATTCAGACCGCTGGAAAGTCTATGAATTAACCAAAACAATGAATGAGATGCTGATTAATGCAGTTGTTTTTAAAAATATTAATTTTGTTTGTCCTTTTTTTGTGGGAGTGGTACTGAGCATTGAACCCAGGGAGTGCTGAGCTATCTCCTCTCTCCTTTATTTTTTAAATTTTGAGACAGTTTACAATGTTAGCTGAGCTGGCTTTAAACTTGCGGTTCTTCTGGTTCAACCTCAGAATCCACCACTTAAATAACTAGAAATATATTCCAGCAAATAGTATCAAGTTTTATACGAAAGTCAGTTGACATGCAGATGACTCACTGAAAAATGTGTTCCATCTTACAGCCTAGGCTCTTGAGTGAGAAGGCATCTTTTCAAAGTAAGGGAAAATAAGGTAGTAGCGGGCTTAATAATTTCCCTTGAGTTAGTTATTTAGCATTCTTATTTTAAAAGATGGCAGTAGTTCAGGTTCAATATGTCCCATTGTCTGCTGCTGAGGACATTTGAATTCCATTTGAAACAGAGTGGATTAGTGGTTGCCAGGAGCTGGAGGGGTGGAATGGGGAAGGTTGATTGCTAATGGACAGGATTTGCTGATTTAAGTCAAGGTGAAGAGAATAGACCTGCCTGCAGTCTTGAGGAGGTTAGTATCTCTGAGGGAGATTGACAGCTAAAGCAATCACAGCAGTCTGGCTTGATAAATGGAATGAGGAAAGAGGTGGAGGGAGCTGAGTCAGCAGCACCTTTGCAAGAAGTGACCTCTAATAATGAGTAAGTCCAAGGCAGAGGGCTGGAGAGCAGCAGGACACTAGCTCTGGTGCCCTGCAAAAGTAAACAGAAAATCCAAAAGCCCAAAGCACAGTGCCGTGCACAGTGTGCTTAGGGAACTGGGAAATGTTAGTCAACCCCACCAGGATGGGAAGCAGGGAGAATGCAATGAGGGGTCAGATCACACATGTGACAAAACAGTGGCAGCCATCAAGAGGTTCTGAGGAGGAAGCCACATGATCTGCTTTAGTTTCTGGAGCATTGCTTCAGAATAGAGAATGAACAGGGGTAAAGTGAGGTGGGGACATTGGTTAGGAAACGCAGAGCATAATCATCTCCTAGAAACCAGGGCAGTGGTGATGGGGTTGGGGAGAGGTAGACAAAGGAAAGGTATTTCGGAGGTTGAGTCAATAGAACTTGTTAAGCAGATGGAATGAACTATCAGAGAAGGAATCCAGGGTTATTCCATGAGATCTGGCATAAGACATCTGGGATCATTCAATGTCTCCTTCCTCTCACAAAAGCAGAAGAAATGTGGAAAGATCTCAGTTCTAGAAACATTAGCCTTGAATTGCCCCTGAAGCTATCTAAATGA
Organism: Hydrochoerus hydrochaeris; assembly: GCA_004027455.1. Lineage (NCBI taxonomy): Eukaryota > Metazoa > Chordata > Mammalia > Rodentia > Hydrochaeridae > Hydrochoerus > Hydrochoerus hydrochaeris. Next base: position 127,646 of record PVLA01001150.1, on the reverse strand, counting down.
ATATGTCTGTGAGGTGAGTGCCACATGTCTAAGCTCTGGAGGAGGGTTGGCTTGAGGACCATGGATCTGTGAATCATTGCTTTAGTTTGCATCTGAACTGTCTCCCAAAAGCTTGGTCTCTAGTGTGTAGCATAATGGGGAAGTCATGGAACCTTTAAGAGGTGAGAGATGGTTGGAGGGAATAAAGTGGAGGGTACACTCTTGAAGACCCTGGCCCTGTCTCTTTCTGCTGTCCTACCTCCACAAGATGAGGTGTCTTCTCCATCCATCATGTACTGGTGCCATAGTGTACTGACTACCATGGGCCAAGCAAATACAGAAGGAAGCCTCTGAAACCATGAGCCAAAACAAACTTTTCCTCCTCTAAAGTTGTTTAGCTCAGGTATTTGTTACAGTGATGGTGAGCTGACTGACATAGAAATCAACCTGGGGGAAGTCAGATGAGGAGAGATGGAGGCATCCATGAAGATGGTGGAGTAGTGAACAGCACAGAAACAGCCTCCCTGAGATTTGGTGTCTGAATGCTGGAATATAGAAATGTGAGGAAGACAAGAAGAAGGGGAGTGGGTCTGTAGGACCAAGCAAGGATCTGAGGTGAGAACTGAGCAAAGGGAGAGACTTCAAGATGAAGAAAGTGGTAAGCAGTGCTTTCTCCCCAAACTCTGGCTCACTGCAAGAAAGGGGCAGCTGAAATGTGCAGATGTCCAGAGACTGCTGGTGCCCCAGCGGCCTCCATGGAAAAAATGCACCAGTGGAACAGAGCAGTTGACACCGTGGACTGCAGTGGCTGGTGAGTCTTTTGGTTTCAGACATCCCCCAGAAGTGGGGGACTGACTGGTAGCCATCTTGGAGAAGTGTCAACTGAACTCAGAACTCAGAGCAGTTGCAGGCTCCATTGAGTGGCTCCTAGTGTTAGGGTGAAGTGGAGCTAAATTCACATCAGCAAGAGGTCAAGAAGTCAACTTCAAGCCAGCAGGAGAAATGTGGAGGTGACAGAATGAACAAACTGAGTTCCAGCCTCACAGCCAAAAAGCAGCCTGAACTTCAGTGGAACTAATGGTGCAGGCTTGGTGGGATTATCCATTATTCTGCCATAAATCTATAGCTAGTTTGCTGGGATTAATCAACACAGATCTGGGCTCTATCTGCCTAATCTCTACCAGTGACAGCACAGACATGGCCTGATGTGGACAATTTTTTTCTTTTTGTTTTGTTTTTTTCTTATTTATTCTTGTTTTTATGTGAGTGTGAATATTGTTTCTAGTTGCTGTTGTTCTATTTTTCTTTTTCCCTTCTCTTGCCCTCTTGTCTTCTCCACCAGTTTTCCAAAATTTGCATAATCTTCCTTTGCCCTCCAGCTTTGCTTCTAATCTCTTCCTCTTCTTCTATATCTTTATTCCCACCCCTCCCCCATCCTTTTTCAATTTTATCCCTTGGGGATAAAACTGCCAAATGGAGGGCTTATTTACTGAATATAACTTTCTGGTTTGTTTTAGATGTTATTATACAACCAGAAGTCTAGTTCACGTGGTTAAAGGTAGCAAATGAATAGTTACTAGTTTGTTGTTTTCTAGTCTGTGTTTGAGAAGAGATGGAATCTTAGGATCCAACCTCCAGGAACAGAAGCAAGTGTGACACCCCCAGAAGGGTGGAGGCTGAGAAGCAGACTCGGCTGAGGCTGGGAGGAAGGAGCAGTGTCCCTCCCTCACTGCCTGGAGCCCAAGGAAGGGAGACTCGGTGAGTGCTCCAGTGCTCAGGGGAGAGAGGTCAGCAGGACAGAAACTGAAAATTTCTTTTGAATTTAGTAACAAGGAAGTTGTTGTAACTTGGGAAATTTCTGTGGAAACCTAAATTTCACTAAGTAATGAGTGGCCTGAAGATAAGACAGTATAAAATATTCTTTCTTTCTTTTTTTTTTTTTTTTTTGTACCAGGGATCGAACTCATGACCTTGCACTTGTCAGGCAAGCGCTTATGCCACTGAGCTAAATCCCTGGCCCAAAAAATCCTTTTTAAAAAATGAGTCTAACCAAATACCTATCAATCAGTGAATGGATAAAGATGTGGGTTTTTTTTTTAATACAATGGAGTTCTACGCTGCTATAAAGAAGGATAAACTTGAGACATTTCTAGGCAAATGGATGTACCATGAAACCATACTCTTCAGTGGAATAAATCAGGCACACATATATAAATACTGCACTGTTTCTGTGGTGTGAGAAACTGTAAGTGTACATAAGGACCAGTGTGGAATAGATACTGTGAGCTAGGGAGAAAATGGTCAGATGGGGGGGGAACAAAGGAGAGTAGGGGGAGAAGAAAAGAAAGTTTAAAAAAGTTCAGAAAAGAAGGAAAAAATGGAAGCAAAGCTTTTGTAAATGGGGAGGGGAGGAGGAGTTGAAGTGAGATAGGGGAACGGGAAAAAAGAATCAATTTCTATCATGTAGAGATATAAATTCTCTATGATAAATGTGATTATTATATATATTTAAAATACCAATAGAATCTGATTGGAAAATAAAAGAGAAAATTTATATGTTTAGAACAGCTCTTATATGAGCAAGCACACCTCAGTGCTTCATAAACCAAAGCTACTCCCCTCTAAAAAAAAGAAAGAAGAAAGAGAGAGAGAGAGAGAGAGAGAGAGAGAGAAAGAAAGAAAGAAAGAAAGAAAGAAAGAAAGAAAGAAAGAGGAAGGAAGGAAGGAAGGAAGGAAGGAAGGAAGGAAGGAGAAAGAAAGAGAGAAAGGAAGGAAGGAAGGAAGGAAGGAAGGAAGGAAGGAAGGAAGGAAGGAAGGAAAGAAAGAAGAAGAAAGAAAGAAAGAAAGAAAGAAAGAAAGAAAGAAAGAAAGAAAGAAAGATCAGAAATGGGCCTGAGACAGGCTTGTTGGCAGACCCCTGTAATTTCTGCATTCTGGGAGGCTGAGAAAGGAGGATCACAAGTTAGGGCCCAGCATGGGTAACACAGTCACTTAGCGAGAACTTGTTTTAAAGGAAAAAATAAATAGTATTCATTTTTTAAAAAAGAAAGTAAAGGAGGAAGAGGGAGAAGGGGAAGAAGAAAATTTGGGCAGAATTAACCTAAGAGCTAATGAGAACGGAAGTTACCAGGAAGAGGGGGAAGTTGAAGATACGGAGGGAGGGGTCAGTTGACAGAACAAGAGCTTAGAGAAGGAAGGGAACAGAAGCCTGCTCTTAGCGCCCGCCGTGGAGGATGATCCCACTCTTCTGGGCTTCCTGCCCTGGGTGCTCACAGGAGTCACAGTTGCATGATCAGGGATTTACTAACTGGCTAACATCACAGTAATAGCTGGAATTACCGGTCACAGTGGGACTACTATTTCCACCAGCAAGCACACTGCGCTTCCCTGTGTTCTGACCCCAGAGCTCTAATGGTCAGGTGGTTACTCCCACCTGGGCAGAGCAGGATGTAAAGGGGCATCTGTGAAGGGCACTGTCTGTGCAGACAGGCAGGTTGAATGCTGGTGCCCGAACTGTGAGGGAAGTGAAGCAGCTGGAGTCTGTGAAATGGTGCACAGAGAGAAAGAGCATTGCCTGGGAAAATATGAGATGATGCTGTGTTGTTTTCAGGAACCAAGCAATATTGAGAGCCCCTGACTCTGCTGGAATCTGCATCTGCAGGCCTGTGAGTTCTACAAGTCAGCAACTGGCGCATCTCAGCAGAGACCCAGACAGGTGTTTGACCCAATGCCAGAAGCCTGGCAAACACAACGGAAGGACAAGATGGGGCAAAAGGTCACTTGTAAGAGGCAGCCACAGTGATGGGCCACAGAGCCTGAACGGTGAAAGGTAAGATGTGAAGACAGGAGCCAGTGATACGTAAGGGGACAGTACACTGGCTGTGTGTCTCCGCAGTCTTGATTCCATCTCTGCAATTTGGCAACTCTGGTTCAGTAGCACTCCTTTAAAATGTGCCCTTCAAAGCCAAAGCCCTCATCTTACGTGTCTTATAAAAGCTCATTTTATACAAGCTCCAGCTCGATTTGACCATCAAAGGCTAGAGGAGCATTATCCTTCGTTGAGACATCATGCTTTCCAGATTGCAGTGTCCCGTGTCATCAAAACAATCTAGAATCATCACTGACCACACAGGATGCAGAAGCTGGAGGAGAGACAGGCAGGTCTTCAAAACTTTGGTGGGCATGGTCTGCTTTGTACCGGCATCGCCAGTGAATAGGCATGGGCGTTCCTCAGTGGACATGGCCACCCTTCCTCATCAGAAGGAATGTAACTGCTGTGAGGATATTGTCTTGCAAATTATTAGCAGAGCATAAAAGTATTAAGTAGCACAGGGCGGGGGAGACATTTCACGTGAAACCTCAAAATGGCTTTCACAGATGCTTTTCTTCTCAGAATAGTTTAGTCAATGGGAGAAGCCCCAGTTTTTAGATTACATAGATTTTGTTTATGCGGCTTGATTCGAAGCCAAACCAGGGATGGGACTGTTGGTGGCAGCACCAGAAGAAAGCATAAATCTGCTGCTGAAAGATGAGCCTTGATGGTGGGGAGCCAGCCCTTTAATTTCAAATGACAATGGGTGTGTAGGGCTGACAGCTCCACCCTTCTCCAGAGTACACCTGTCAGAAAGTGCGTCACTGGTAGACTTCATCCCCATGCCACTTTCCTGTCACTTAAGCAAATCAGGTGGCAGTGCCCATGGTTTAATTTCTCATTATGTGCCCATATCAGGAATTTTTGTGAATTAAAAACATCATTTCAACGAGTAACAGAATGACATTCTTGCATTTGCAATCATCATGATTAGCACAAGAGTCAACGAATACAACTCCCGCTCACCACTCCTCTGGGCTTAGCTGGGAGTCCAGTTCACACACGTAGCCTCTCTGACACAGTGGAGGTCAGTCCTGTCCCCTGACTTCTGGCCCCGCTGAGGAGGCATGTGAAGGTGACTGGCATGCAAGTTGTACATCAGGGAGAGCACATTTCTTCCTCCAAATAAAGACCTCATTGCATTTTCCATTCACATAGCTGACCCTCCCCCAAACCAGAGGAAAATACCTATGGGTTTCATTTTATTTTTACTCCTAACATCTGCAGTGCTGGGAATCGAACCCAACATGCTAGGCCTGGGTTCCAGCTGAACTTGCCTCCCTGTCCCCGACCCTGTTTTATTTTTCCTCATCTTGAAATGTTTGAACATAAGGTAAGAGAAGGAGATTTCAGCGGGAGTAGAAAGTCTGCAGTTAATTTTGTTTCTTGCGTCACTCTTCACAGTGGCCAGCAAGGGGAGTTATAGGAACAATTACAGTGCTTTGCACTAGACTTGTGAACACACCTCTAATGATTGATTATTAGTCACCGTGTGCCCTGCACCAGACTTTCCCTGTCACACAGGTCATATTTTACTATGTAGTGACAGTCTACTCTTCCTTTTCTCTCCTAGTTTGCTAACCAAAAATTAGCTGTGAACTTCAAGGTCACAAACCTACTGGAATGGCAGGACATAGGAAATGAAACGAGCTTTCTATGCTTGGGTGGCATAAAAACCTCATTGTAGCCACAAGTAGCCCAAACCCCTTAATGCGGATAAGAGACCATTCAACTGACTTCAATCAAAAGGGACTTAAATGCAAGGGAAGTGGCCTTGGGGACAGCTGGCCAGGACTGAGCAGGGCATTGTTCTAAGTTCTACTGGGGCTTAGGAGATTGGCAGGGCACCTGCTGCTCTCCAGAGCAGAATGCTCAGGTCAGCCCTGAAAATGCCCAGGGCCTGGGACGCTTTGGGGCCCTGGTTCCCCAGCCATCTGGCACTGGAGAGAAGGGAAGAGCCCTCTGGAGAGGCAGAGGAGACATTTTCTACCCCCAAGAAAAGCCTGGAGCAGTGCTCTTCCTTTCAACCTGTCCTTCATGCTTCCTTGCTCCAACCAAGGCTTCTCAGGCTCTTCCAAGAGCAATGCTCTGGCACCTCTGCCATAGTAACAGTTAATCACCAACCACTGTCATGCATAAGGCTTCACTTCATTGGCTTAGTTTGGGACCAGAATCAATGATTACATCCCCTGCTTAGTGCCTCGAATCTACTTTCCTCATCGCCATCCTGGCTGCTGAATAGTTTGTTGTTGATGGCAAAATAGACTACGAGCCAGTAAACACTCATTTTCTCTCTCTGTGGAGGTCAGAATTAGTTTGAGTGATTAAAAAATATGTTTATCTTTGTCTGGGAATATAGCTCAGCAATAGAGCATGCTCTTAATGTGTGTGAGGTCCTGGATCTGATTCCTACCACCACTAAAATAATAAAATAAAACATTTAGAAATCTTAAATAAATTACACGTCCTGTGTTTGCTTATGCATAGACTGTGATTTTTTTTCTTTTTCTTTTTTTTTTTTTTTTTTTGAGAAAGGGTCTCGCTATGCAGTTCAGGCTGGCCTTGAGCTCACTTTGTAGCCCAGGCTGGCCTAGAACTCACATCGATCTTCCTGCCTCAGCCTCCCCAGTGCTGGGATTACACCACGCCTGGCTTAGACTGTGTTTTATACAGGAGAAAATCTGGTCCTGGAAATAAGAGATGTAGACTTTAGTTCTGGCCCTGTGATTTATTAGCTACGTGATCTGGGACAACTCATGTAATTTTTGAGTTTGACTGTGCTCACGTCTACACAAATCAGGACAGTGGATGGGCAGGATCCCAGACTTGAAAGTCAGGCAGACCAGGATTTTAATGCTTGTTATTTACGTATTAGCTGGCTGACTTTAAGCAATTGACTATTAACATTATTCTAAAAGCTTTACAGTGATAACGTATGTGAAACTTTTAGTATTGTTCTTAGATCATTATAAGCACTCAATAGTTATTATAATAATCATGACAATGATAATAATTATTAAAGTTCTTGAGAACCTTTTTGTAAGCCCTAAAAATGCAATGACGTAAGCCTGAAGTGTTGAAGTCAGTTGCCGTGAATAAGCCTGTTCTTTTGACCATGTGCTTCTTAAAGGAGCTTGCTTAGAAACAGAGTGAAATTACAGAGAATTGCTGGGCATGGTGGTGCACGCCTATAATTCTGGCACTCAGGAGACTGAGGTAGAAGGAATGTCATGAGTTCAAGGCCAGCCTGGGCCAGCTGTCCCCAAGGCCACTTCCCTTGCATTTAAGTCCCTTTTGTTGAAGTCAGTTGAATGCTCTCTTATCCACATTAAGGGGAGACAGTGAGACCCTGTCTCAAAAAATAAAAAATAAAAAGATAAAAAATTATAGAGAACTTTGAAAAGTGTTTAAATTTTATTATATAGTACTATATAACATATTCCACAAACAATATAATTTATAGGGTTGTAATAAACATAGTTTTATTATAAGCCAGTTTTCTTTTTTTTTTTTATGGTGTAATGCCTATGAGGACATCTTTTAAGGGTTAGAGTTATTCATTAGAATTACTATGAGTATAAGAAAAGAGAGAAGAAAGAAATTGGCTGTTTTCAAATTTTTTTTTTTTTTCTTTTTGAGGCAGGGTTTCACTTTGCAGTTCAGGCTGGCATTGAACTCACTTTGTGGCCCAGCCTAGCCTCAAACACACAGCGATCCTCCTGCCTCAGCCTACCGAGTGATGGAATTACAGGTGTGTGCCACCACATCCAGCCTCTTTTCAATTTTAAAACTGAATATTCTTTTAAAAGCCAGGCATAGTGGTATGTGCCTGTAACCCCAGCACTAGGGAAGCTGAGACAAGAGGATCAGCATGTATTCAATGTCAGCCTGGGCTACATAACAAGTTCAAGGCCAGCCTGAATTACTAAAAAAAAAAAAAAAAAAAATTTAAGTACAATATTCTTGCTGGGCATGGTGGCACATGCCTTAATCCCAGCACTTGGGTGACTGAGACAAGAGGGTTGCTGCAAGTTTGAGACCAGCCTGGGTTATATAAGGAGACCCTGTCTCAAAAAAAATAAAAATAATATAAAAAATTCTTTCAACTTAGTTTTGAAAATATTCTCTTTATAATGTTTAGGCTCACTTTAAAATTATTCTCAGGCAACTGTAGTTTATTAGAAATGAGCTGTGGCCACTAACTGTACCTCTCTCTCTGAATAAGGCTATCACACTCCAGGCCCTGCTGTCACTGGATCTGGGTAGAGTGAATGAAACGCTCTAGGTGTTAGTTTTTTGTTACCCTAAAAAAAAAATACCTGAGGGAATCAAAGTAAAACAGGAGACGGCTATTTGGGGTACATGGTCTCGGAGGTTTCAGTTCACAGCTGGGGCCAGCGCTGGAGCTAACCTGCGGTGACCAAACCCCGGCCCTCCGAAACTGCCTTTCTTCATAAGTTAAGCTTCTGTTCAGGTGACCACGTTAACAGAGGGCCTGTGTGATCTCGAGCGGGCACCCGACCACATCAGATCTCTCTAAGTGAGCACGCGGTGGCGGCCCGGAAACTTCCCCCGGAAGTGAGGGCAACAGAGTGTAGTGCTGTGCGGCACTTCCGGTCCTCGCGGGCGGAAGTCAGAAGATTAGAAAACGGGGCTGTGGAGGCGGTAGGCGTGCTGGCTCTTGGGTCTGCGGAATATGGGGAGGCGGAGGACTGTGGGGATGTGTGGGTGGCTGTGCTGGGGGCAGAGCTGGAGGACAGGAGTCCTGGGTGTAGAACATGCTCAGGGAAAACACTGCGTCCCGGAGAGTGACATTTATAGGTAATACTAAAGGAATCTGGCTGAGCCAGAAAGCAGAGGAAGAGAAATAAGCCTTCACGGAGATTCTTCAGATTGACAAAGGCTGTGCCACGCACTTGTAATCCCAGTCCTCTCGGGGTGCTGAGGCAGGAGATCACAAGTTCACACTCAGCCAGAACGACTTTGAGAGACCTGGTCTCAGAGTAAAAAATGAAAAAAGAGCTGGAGATGTCTCTCAGTGTGAAGGTCTGGATTCAATCTCCAGTAGCACAGAAAGAAAGAAAGAGAAAGAAAGAAAGAAAGAAAGAAAGAAGAAAGAAAGAAAGAAAGAAAGAAAGAAAGAAAGAAAGAAAGAAAAAAGAAAAGAGAAAAACCAAAGAAAAAGTAGAAAGTATAATAATTCGTTGAAATGAACAAAACTAGGGCAAAAAAGAGGAAACCAAAGTCTAAATTCAACTGATTGATATAGAATAAGATAAACCACTCCCTCCCACATTCCCGCTCTTCCTTCCGAGCCCTGCCAGCGGGCTGGTTCCTGTGAAAGGAAGCCCGGAGAGGGGCCGCTTGACCAAGCACACATCGTCAGCAATCCCAAGTGCGTCCATGGAGTGGGCTTCAAGTCTGCTCAGGCATTTAAGGAGGTCTGGAAATTTGCCATGAAGCAGAGAGGGGCTCCAGAAAGCTGTCTGGGCCAAAGGAATAAGGAATATCCCATATCATATTAGTGTATGGTTGTCCAGAAAATGTAACAAAGATGAAGTTTCACCAAGCAAGCTCTCTGTGTTGGTAAACTAACGTTATTACATTAAAAAATCTCCAGAGAGTGAATGTGCATGAGAACTTTCTTTTCCTCTTTCTTTCTTTCTTTCTTTCTTTCTTTCTTTCTTTCTTTCTTTCTTTCTTTTTTTCTGTGTTTTTGAGACATGGTCTGGCTCTTCAGCTCTGGATGGCCTTGAACTCACTTTGCAACCCAGGCTGGCCTTCACCTTGCAGCAATCCTCCTGCCTCAGCCTCCCAAGTGCTGGAATTATAAGCATGTGCCACCATGTCCGCTGAGAACTAATTTTCAAATAAAGTTGTAACACTGCCAAAAAAGTAAAAAGAACAAGATAAACCAAAATCTAAATTACACTGATTGATATAGAATACTAGATGTGATGAATGTACCCATTTAAAAAAAAATAAAAGCTGGCCAGAATTGGTTAAAAAATAAATTCAGCAGTATGAATTCATGTGTATGGTCATGAATATCAAAAGAAACCTATGCAAAGAAAAAGAAATGGGGGCTGGTGATAGTAATATAGACAAAATTAGGGTGTAAAGCATCAAATAAGATGAAGAACATTAGGGAATGGTGTGAATTCTGTGAAGAAATTCAAACAGTGTAAATTTTATTTATTATGAAAATAAGGAATGAAAATTTATGACTGGTAATATAGCTCAGCAGCACAAGTGCCTGTCTGACAAGCACAAAATTTGAATTTGATTCCTGGTTTTAAAAAAAGTTTAGCATAGATTTAAGTATCATTGGAGAATAAAAATAAACCTAAGAACAATCTATCTTTACAAACAAGAAAAAGGAGAACAAAATAACCAAAGAAATAAGGAAAAGGTAATTAAATGAAAAGCTGCAACCAGTTAAAATTTTTTTTAAAAGACAGGAGCTGGGGTTAAGACTCAGTAATAAAGTAATTGCCTAGCCTGTGTTTAATCACAGCATCACAAATAGAATAAAATAAAAACAGAGACAAGGCTAGCGATGTTAGTTAGTGATAGAATGCACCTTAGCCCTGGCTTCACAAAGTGGGGAGGGATAAATCTGGTTCTTTGTGAGTAGTCTCCTGATCTCCACAGAGAAGCCAGTTCATGGCAGGGCCTGCTCTGCTATGGGATGGATTGGAAGGAGGCTACTCAGCAAGAAGACACATTCTGGTTCTTTGAAAAGATCAAGGAAGAGCTGGGGATTTAGCTCAGTGGCATAAGCCCCTGTCTGGCAAGTGTGCGGTTGTGAGTTTGTTCCCTGGAACAAAAAAGAAGGAAAGAAAAACGGTTGAAATCAACATCCCTCCAACCTTTTCTCCACCTTTGCACATATCACAGGAGCAGGCTGTGGCAAGAGGAGGAGTGAGAAAGGAGTCATCGCCACAGATCTGAGAGACTGAGAAAGTCATTAGTGACAGCTTCATGCAGTTTAACAGCAACAGTTAGAAATTTTCAAGGCAAGGAATGATTTCCTGACAAGAAAACTGACCCCAGCTGAAGTAGAAGGTGTGCATAGGACAATTACTGTAGAAGAGACTGAAAAAGTGGTTACAAATCTTCAGAAAAAACCACCAGAAAAACCATATGACTTCCCAGCTGGGATTTAAAAATGAAAAACTTAGTTACCTTTGCAGAAGAAATTCTACTAACCCACTTTATGAAATGAACTCTGGAGCTCATGCTGTAGCTCGATGATAGGGCACTTAGCTGGCAGGCGCAGCGCCCTCACTGGGTCCAATCCCAGCACCACACACACACAAAACTGTAACATAGAAAAACATGATAGCGTATCTGACTTTAAAGCAAACTTGAAAAATGTTCCCTTTCAAAGCTCAAGGGGTGCCAATGGATGGTATTAAAGGGGGGCCTTTAAGAGGCCATTCACTCCTGCTTTGTGAAAGGAATGACGGTCCTTTTGAAAGAGGTTTCACACAGCGATCTATTGGCTATGCTCTTCAGTTCTTCTGCCACAAACCTTCCACCTGCTGCAAACACAGCCAGACACTCACTGCGCAGCCAAACTCACTGGCAATTTCCAGTCTCCACAGCTGTGAGAATTAAACTTCCATTCTGTGGAAATCACCCCGTCTCCACTGGGCATGGTGGCGCACATCTGGAATTGAGGCATTCAGGAGGCTGAGGCAGGAAGATCAGATCATTAAGTTTTAGGCCAGACTGAGCTACATATCAAGTTCAAGGCCAATTTGGACTATCTACTGAGACCCTGCCTCAAAAACAAAAACAAACAAACAAACAAACAAACAAAAAACACTCCAAAACCCTAAAATAACCTAGTCTAAAAGTGTTTTACTGTAGAAACACAAAATGAACCAAGATGAGAACATAAAGAAAAGTATAGACCAATCTCACTTGTGAATATAGTTGCAAAAAATAGAAATAAAATATTAGCAAATAAAATTTATGTAACCAAAGAATAATAAGTATTCTATAATCTAACACGATTCATTCCAGAAATACAAGAATTATTCATTATTAAGTAATCTATTGCAAATCTGTTGCATTTATAAACTAAAACAGAAAAATATAAGCATATCAGTTCAGTGGTACCTCAATTCACGAACTTAATTCTTTCTACAATTCTGGTTGCAAACTGAATTGGATGAGGACTAAATCAAATTTTTTCTAAAGCTCAACATTGTCCCTAACCATTGAATTTGATTTGGTTCTTGTCCAATCTACTTTGCAAGCAGAATCAAGAGAAGAATTAAGTTCATGAGATAAGGTACCACTGTAAATGTTGAAAACTTTGATAGAATTCACTAGCCATTCCTGATGTAATATCTCAGAAAAATAAGAATAGAAACTATGTAAATATACTTAAGATTAGCAAAATTTAGCAAGAAAATATGCCATAACATATTACTGCAATAAAAAATGAGATATCTGGCAGGCATATAATCCCAGCATGTGGGAGGCTGAGATAGGAGGATTACTATGAGTTAGAGGTCAGTCTGGGCTATACAGTGCCTTCAAGCCCACCCTGAATTACAGAGTGAGACCTTGTCTCAAAAAAAAAAAAGAAGAAAGGAGGAGGAGGAAAAAAAGAAGAGGAAGAAGAAGAGGAAGAGAGAGAGGGAGAGGGAGCGGGAGAAGAAGAAGAACAAGAAGAGGAAGAGGAAGAAGAAGAAAGATATACACCAGCCAGGGATGGTGGTACACACTTGTAATCCCAGCTACTGGGGAGGCTGAGGTAACAGAATCACAAGTTTGAGGCCAGCTGGAAAACTTACCCAGGCTTGTCTCAAAATGAAATTTAAAGGACAGAATTTAGCTCAGTGATAGAATGCTTGTTCAATCTGCAGCAACACACACACACACACAAGGAAAGAAGAAAGGGAGGGAGGGAAATGAAAAAGACCCCCACTTTGTTATCAACACAAAATTTGGGCACAGTGGTACACACTTGTAGTCCCAGTGATGTAGGAAGCAGAAACAGGAGAATCACTTGATCTAGGGGTTCCAGGCCAGCCTGGGCAACACAAGCAGAACCTTGTTTGTAAGACAGAATAACAATAACAACAACAACAACAAAAACAAAAGGGACCATAAACATTGTGTATACCAACACAAAACAATTCCCAGGCAGACCCAAAACTTAAATGTAAAAGCAAAACACAAAGAAGATATCACACAAAAAAATCTATATTATTATACCATGTTCAATCTAAAGGGTAAGGGCATACTCTGGTTTCTTTTCAGCTCATGTTCTGCCTCTTACTAAAGGGTGAAAGGATATCCCTTTCTCAGTATGGCTGAAGAAGCCTGAAATTAATAGAAGTGAGAACATGTTTAACTATATAAAAATGGCAGTCTTTATATGACAGAAGATATGACAAAGCCATAGACAAACAAGAAAACATAATTTGATTCTTTAGTTTTTCACCTAGGAGCATTATTTACCTAATCAGAAAGTTAAGGCTGTTTTTCATTGTGGAAAATAATGATGAGACCTGAAGACTGAGAAAAAGCTCTACACACATAGGCATAGAGAGCCAGGGTCTTTATGCCTGATTAAAACCTAGCCATTCACCCCAGGTGTGTTCTGAGCACATTAAGCTTAAGACTTCCTCAACAGCCCTCATGCTATTAACACTATTTAAAGTAGGCAGAGGACTTCACTCAACAGGTCTTCAAAGAAGCCTATGAAAGGATGTTCAGCATCAATAATCATTGAGGAAATACAAATGTAGATCACAATGAGAGTCAGGCATGGTGGCACATGCCTATAATCTCACCAGCTTGGGAGGCTGAGGTAGAAGGGTCACAGTTGGAGGCCAGTCAGGGCAATTTAGTAGTCCACCTTCTCAAAAAAAAAAAAAATATATAGACACAGGGATGCAGCTTGGTAGTAGAGTGCCCCTGGGCTCAACCCTAGTATTTCAAAAACCTCACAATGCAGTGCAATTATCCATTAGGATGGCTGTCCTTTAAAAACAAAGCAACCTCTCCCAAAGCCAAAAATCATAAGACAACAGTACTAGTGAGGGTGTGAGGGAATTGGAACCATTATGTCTTGGTGGGAAGGGAAATCAGTGTCACTACATGTCAGCTCTTTAGAAATGAAAAATAAATAGCAGTGATCTAGAACTTCTTTTTTTTTAATTTTTTTTTTTTTTTTTTTGGTCCCAGAGATTGAACTCACACCTTGCGCTTGCTAGGCAGGCACTTAAGCCACTGAGCTAAATCCCCAGCCCCAATCTAGAACCTTCTCTTCTGGGTCTACACCGAAGGGTCAAAAGCAGTTTCCAAGAGACCATTGTGCAGGCGTATTCATAGCAGCGTTATTTACCATACCAGAGAGAGGAAACTGCAACCCACATTTCTCTTGGTGGATGAATAAGCAAAAGGTGATAATATACAAACACAGTGGAATATTATCAGTCTTTAAAAACAATGAAATTCTAACATGTGCTGCAACATGGATGAGCCTTGAAGGCCCTATGTTAGCGGAAATAGAAAGGCTGGTCACCAAAAGACAAAGACTGAATGATTTTTTCCACCTCTGTGAAGTATCTGCCACAGTCAGATTATGAGGGCCTGGGGCCGGCGGAAATGGTAGGAGGTGATGAATGCAGTTTCAGTGTTGCAAGATGAAAAGTTGTGAAGATGAGTTGCACAACAGTGTGACTGTATTTAACACTATTAAACATTCACTTAAAAATGGTTAAAATGATAAGTTTTGTCATGTTTTGGCACAATTTAAAAAAAAATTCTGCACTGCAACTATTTCACATATTCATAATTTTGACCCATAGAGTTATGACCCTTGGATCTACAAGTAAAGACTTGGGTGTCTCCCGCGTAGACTTCTCTTCTGGCACAAGGATTAATATTTCTGCTGCCTACTGGATCTCTCCTAATGGAGTATGTTCCACTGGCTTTTCAAATTCATTAACCTGTCCTCCCTCCTAGCCTATCCCATTCATGAATGAATTTTTCTTTTCATAAGGAACTAATCGTCTCTCTGATTTTATGATGGGTCATTTGAATCACATTTTATTTTTGTGTAAAAGTTTTATGGAGATATATATTACCTACCTATCATACAAGCTATCCACTGAAAGCATTTCTTTAATGACTTTTAGTATATTCTCAAAGAGTTGTGCAATCTTTACCACAATCAGCTTTAGAATATTTTCATCACTTCCTTCTGTTCAGGAAAACCTCTGTACATCTTAGCTATCACCCCCCCAAAACCTTGTAATCTCCTCCAGCCCTAACTAACCCCTATTCTACTTTCTATCCCTGTAAATTTGCCAGTTCTGGACATTTCATATAAATGGAATCAGAAAATGTGTAGTCTCTGGTGATTGTCTTCTTTCATTTAGCACAATGTTTATAAGGTTTGTCTATGTCATACCATATCTCAGTAATTCAGTCCTTCCTCTGGCTAAATAACATAGCATTGTACTAAGGTACCAGTTTGAGTAATCCCAACACTTGAAGGCTGAATCAGGACAATGGTTGCAAATTGGAGACCAGCCTGAGCTGCAAAGTGAGCTCAAGTCCAGCCTGAACTGTATAAAAATATATGTGTATATATATATATATATACCAGTTTGTTTGTTCATTCATTAGTTGATGGGCACATGCATTTTTCTACTAAGAATTTATTCACATATCCCCTTTTTGTGGACATGTTTCATTTCTCTCTGAGGCATATACCTAAAAATGAATGAATTGTTGGGTCAAATAATAACATACATTTAACTTTTTGAAAAGTTTGTTTTCCACAGCAGCTGCACCATCTTACACACTAGGAATACATGTAGGCTCTTACTTTTCTATACTTTCAGCAACACTTATTTCCTATTTTTAAAATTCTAGCCATTGCAATGGGTAGACAGTAGTATTTCATGGTTTTGACTTGCATTTCTCATGACTAACCAAGGTCATTCTTTTTTTTTTTTTTACTATTTTTTTTTTTGGTACTGGGAACTGAACGCAGTGCCTCGAGCTTGTCAGGCAGGCACTGCACTGCTGAGCTACATCCCCAGCCAACCAAGGTCATTCTTGACAGCTATATCCAGAATTCAAATTACAAATGTTAAGGTTTATATCAGGCATAATTTTAATAGGTTTTTTTTAACTTTTTAAATTAGGTAGGATACTATTTTCAGAGAACACAGCCCCAGATGAGATCCACATCTTTGCAAAAGAGACTCTATTTACATGAGCAGTGATTACTATAAAGGCATTTTCTGATGAAGTGGAATAAACTTCAAGGCAGCTCAATGTTCAGGCTGTGGGATGAGTAACTGCTAGGCTGCTTTTAGCCAGCTGTATAATAAATGTAAAGAGCAAAAAACAGAGCAGAAGTAATCAGGCATGGTGCTACACATCTGTAATCCCACCACTCAGGAGGCTGAGGCAGGAAGATGGCTACAAATTCAAGGTTAGCCTAGATTATAGTGAGGTCAAGGCCAACCTATATGCATAGTGGGGCCCTATGTTAAAAAAACAATAACAATAATAATAGGCTGGATCTTGTGGCTCACACCTATAATCCCATTACTCAGAAGGCTAAAGCATGAGGATCACCTGCATGGTCAAGGCCAGCCTGAGTTACATAGTAAGTTCAAGGCCAACCTGAACTACATAGTTAGACTATCTTTCAAACAACAACAACAGGAGGAGAAGACAAGATGGCCAATCAGTGAGCAACAAAATACAAAGCCTCCCAGGAGAAACAACTCATGTGCCAGAATAAAAAACCCTGGAGAGACCCAGACAGAGGGAGACGGATCCTCTTGACACAGGAAGAAATTAAAATGTAAAAAAGCTTGTCAAATGTTTCGGGACTACAACTGAAACAGCTAAAAATTAAGGGACACAGAGTTTTCGCGGTGACTCGCCAAGTCTGCGCCAGCTTGAATCCGTGCGGCCGGCAGAGCCGCCCAAACTCATTCCTGCTGCCACTCACAGGAAGCACAGCAGCCCTGAAGTCAGGGGTTGGTGAACCCAACAGAGAGCGGAGCCAGCAAAGGGACCTTCATTAATCCATGGTCAGTGCTGGGAATGAGACGCCCTCCACAGGAAGTGCGCGAACAAATGGGCGACATGTTGGAGTTGGGCAGGAAGAGCCTGAACTGGGAGCCACAGTGACTTCAGTTGATTGCTCCCTCCCCAGAGCAGATTCAGGGGATTTTCTTGGACTGGGCTGCGCCCCTGGCCGGGACCCAATGAGCCGTCCCAAATCAATTCCCTGCACCTAGCAAGTACTAACTTGGTGAAGGCAGCTGAAGTTGGGTTGGCCCAGTAGGGAGGGGCAGGCATACGCAAACACTGCTTATACCTCAGTGACAAGAGCAGGCAGGAGAGGGCAGAGGTCCCTCGCCAGTGTGCTTCAGAGGAAAAGTGGCCAACAGGGAAGGGGGCTGGGACCTGCACTGTAACCCATGTGGAGGAAGCCAGGGCCGTGACAGGAGAGAGAGGCAGGAGGAGGTCCCCAGCCCAGAACCCTGAGAGCCCTGATCCAGGAGAAGGAAAAACAAGGGAGACTGAGGGCAGCAAACACACAACATCAGACATGGCTTCAATGGACATTAAGAGATATCTTCGGCACTTTGTAGATGAGCTCAAATCTGAAATATTAAATCAGATAAAGCAGCATATTAGTAGAGTAATAAAAGAAATGCTCTCAGGAAGCATCTCTCAGGATGATACAGACAGAAGAAGGGAGGAAAACAAAAAAGGAGAGAAACATTCGATAAAGAATATAAAGAAAATATAGAATACATGAAGCAGATTCAAAAAGACTACCAGGAAATTAAAAATTCAATTGAAAGCTGGCAAAACTCCTTGAAAGAAACTAAGGATAAACTATCAAAACTTGAAGACAAGTTGGCATGTGTGATCATGAAAGGAAAGATCTCTTAAAAATAACAAAGAAACAGGAAGTAACAATACAAAGGCTAGAAGATGACAAGAGAATCTACAATTTAAGAATAAGAAACATGAACAAAGAAGCAGGAATGCATACAGGTGAATTACAAAGGCTATTCATAGAAATAATTAAGGAAAACTTCCCAAGCATGGAAAAAGAAAATGACATTTGGTTGTGTGAGGCATACAGAACTCCAGCCACCTACAACCAAAGCAAATCTACATCCAGACATATAATAATCAAGATGCCAGAAATTCAATATAAAAACAGAATATTAAAAGCCATCAGAGAAAAGAAACATTACCTATAAAGGTAAGCCCATCAGAATCATGGCTGACTTCTCAGCACAGACCATCAGATCAAGAAAAGGTGGGGGCCAACTGTTACAAGCCCTGAAAGAAAATAACCTCCAGCCCAGATTGATATACCCTTCAAAACTGTCACTAGAAGTTGATGGAGAAACAAGATGTTTCCATGACAAAGAGGAACTGGGGGAGTTTGTGACCACCAATCCAACCCTACAGAGAATACTGAAGGATATTCTAGAGAGAGAAAAAAAAATACCAGGATTTTAGGAACAGTGGCAGAAAGGCCACTGAGTGGGGCAGGAAGAAGAATGAAGGAGAAAACTAGACAAACAAAGGCAGAAAAATAGCATAGCAGAAATGAGGCAGAGAAGGATAACTAGAAACTATAATATAGATGGTCTTGATACGCTATATTATAAATTGTGCACCAGGATTTAAAACCCACATTACACACCCTACTCTGCTTAGATGTATTATATTCTGTTCCATTCATTTTTACCTGTACTAGATTTGAGGGCACAGACAGTAATCCCGAAAATAACAGGATATACTACAGTAATCATCCTTAATTTCCTATTAACTTAATCTAAAGCTCTGTAAAACCTACTGTTTTACCATGACTGATCATAACCCAATCTGGTTTGTTAGATCGCTGTTTTGTATTGATAGATTTTATTCAAAGCTGTTATGATTGATAGTATCAAGTCTGAGAGTATAGGCAACTGCACTTAAGATGACAAGATCCACTAGAATATCTACTATGATTTGATTATTACCTTCCTTTGAAGTTTTATACTGTCTACAATGTTTTATTTTTACTAATATTGTTATTTACTGCTTTACTCAATTATACTGCTATATTCAATTATGCCTGATGATATAGACATTCTATTGAAGATAATAAGAAACAACACAGTAATCATTGTAGATCACCTTGTACTGTGGTTTTATATGACTTTTTGGTTTCATGTTTTTATA
>PVLA01001150.1:0-108441 GCA_004027455.1 Hydrochoerus hydrochaeris | reverse complement strand
GTTTTTCCCTCTAATACAGAAAGTATAGAAATACATGCAGATATTCATGCATGCATAGCTGTCTACACTCTCACTGTTTGACTATCTAATTTGTATGCTTTAATTTTGTAACTTGAGCAACTGTTTCTAAGAGGACAATATGTAATTTTAACTAGTGATTTCTTATTGTTTATCTTTTTTTTTTTTTTTTTTTTTGGAATTCTGTATTACCGCTACCCTTTACATGCTTTTGTTACTCTTTAAATAAAATTTAAAAAAAAAAGAAAAAAAATTAAACAACAACAAGCCCAAAATAATTAATAAAAATAATAAAAAATAACTAGTTTTTTAAAAGTAGAGCAGAAGTATTTGAAAAACTTAAATTTTGGCCCCAAAAGAACCCTGCCTACAATTAAGGTCAAAGGAAGCTGAAGAGATTAGGGTCATTAGAAAGAAACCAAGTATTTTGAATTGGAACAAGAAGAAAGATGCCTTGATGGCATCCCAGAGAGCAACAAGACATCCATTCCAGGATCAAGTGTGGAAAAATGTGACTCTTTCATTTGAGTAGAGTCCCAGGACTCCTGCTCAAGAAGGGCCTCCTAGGGAATTGGTTCCCTGGGATTCATTTCATCATGCACAGCCATACAGGCACTCAGAGACCACTGCAGTCATAGCCTAAGCTTTGCTACTACCTTTGCTGGTGGCAGATGTGGCATTATCCACAATGATTCTGGGTTTACTGGCATACAGAATGTAAGAGTTGTAGGATCATGGAAGCTTGCACCCAGATTTCAAATGAAGGTCTGGGAGACCAGGCAGTGTGCCCCTGAGCAGCCATGTGTGAATCTGTAGGAGGGGAGCCAGGAAACTGAAAATGCCCAGAATGTGGAATATCTGCTGAAGAAAGCTAGAGGTAGTGAGTGGAATCAGCCCAAGAGAAGCTGCTTGAGCTGCAATGGCAAGGCCATGGGGATGGGGCTTCCCAAGCCTTTTAAAACTCACATCTCGGGGTTGGGGATTTAGCTCAACAGCATAAGCACCTGCCTTGCCAGCATGCGGTCATGAGTTCGATCCCCCATACCAAAAAACAAACAAGCAAACAAACAAAAAACCTCACATCTCACCACCATGTGCTCTGGATGCCACACATGGAGATGAAGGACTTAGTGTTTGCCCTACTGGGTTTTGTTCTTGCTTTGATTCTATTCTTTTCTAACCTTCTGTTCCTCCCTTTTGGAATAGAACTGCTTATCCTGTACCATTATATATTGGAAATACCTATTTTGCTTGTAGAATTTTCAGAGGCTGTAGAATTTCCTTGGCTGTAAGCCAAGAGTTTGCCTCAGAAGTCTCAGAAGACATTGGATTTGGACTTTTCAACAATACTGAAACTGTTGAGACTTTGAAAGAAGGGATTAATTATAGTTTCTATTGTTCATAGGATATTTAGGTCATGTTTGGCAGAATTATGACCTTATTTCCATTTGGAGATTAGGTATGGCTTAAGTATGTGTTTGGGTGTCAAGTCAACAAAGGGGCAGAAAAGTTGAACTGTCAACTTGATTGGCTTGGGAAATGCCTAGAGGATTAGTAAAGCACACTTTGGGTGTGTCTGAGTGGGTTGTGGATATGTGACATTGGGGGTCTGTGTCTGGAGCCTGACCCCTTCTTGTCTGGCACTATTCCCATGCTCTGTTTCCCAGCTGCCATCAACTAAGCAATTTTGCTCCACCACACCCTATGCCATGATATTCTTGCCTTGGAGCCAGCCAGCCATAGACTGAACCCTCTGAAACTGTGAGTCAAGCAAACATTTCCTTAGGGTTGTGTATGTCAGGTATTTCATTCCAGTAATGAAAATCTGACCAATACATTTAATGATCATTTATAAAAGTAGTTACATAGTCATATTTTCCTATGACTCTGTACAGGAAACTAGCACATTTCTTTTGACTAGTTCGTGGTAATATTTCTTTTTCAATCAAAAACATGATGAAATTATCTTCCCCCACCCATTATTTGAGATTTTAAATTTTGTTTTAACAAAAGAATCATTGCCTGAACAGTCTTGAAAGTCTCTCTTGTTAACTTTTCTGGTTTTCATTGTTTGAGGATAATGACTTAATTGATGTTATGATCATGGTTAATGCTATTATTATTTTCGTTGATAACAATAGTTCTCTTTACCACTCTTTGTTTCATTTCTGCTATTAGGATAACTTTTTAAAAAGCCAATATCACAGATGACTCTAAGGTTGGTGATCCTTGGACTTTCAGTGTGGTCCAATCTGCATCATATATCACTGGGATTTTTTAGATTATCTGTTGAGCTCTAACTGTAGGTCTGTTAAACAAGAATATTGGGCTGGAGACAAAGCAGCTTTTTCACAAAAATGCTGGAAGCAGCCTCACTGTGGGCACAGATCTGTAAGACAAGTGCCTGTATTTTCCCTAAGATTTCTGAGAGGTTTTGCAGTGTACTATCTAAATAATTGTCTTTCTGTAGCAGTTCTGTTTTAGAAAAGGGTCTACTCAGGATCCAGAATCACCAGAATGTGTTGCAAAACATGACAAGCAACCAGGGAATAGAGGGCAGGATTCCTCTCCTGAGATTTGCAAGTGAAATGTTACAAGAGTTGACATCCCCAGCTTGGAATTCTTACATTCAGGTAGTGGCTGTTTCTTTAACTCTGTATTAGTTGTTTTCAAACCTTGAAGGGAATGTTGGGCCCTGGGTCCATTGGCAGAATCCTGGCTGATTGTGAATGAAGAATTAACATTTTCATTTCAACAACCTCTAAATAAAATGTATCAATTGAACATAGATGTGCTCTGGGTGAATGATTTGGGTGATAATAGCAGTGTATGTGTCATTGTTGCTCCCTGATTGATGCATTTTGAAATTTTGTTTTAGTTTTTTTTTCTTTTTCTCCTTGAAATAAAATGGATTTGGAAAAATAAAATAAAATAATAAAATAAACCATTTCTGTCTATTTCCTTGAGAAACCACAGAAGCATTAGACACACCTGCAACTTTTCTCTAAGAGAAACCACATTACAGTTGTTGCAGGTATCTTAGAAATGTCACTTCAAGTGTATGATAACTTACTAAGGCCCAGTCTTACTGCTTTGTTTGTTAATAAGGAAGCACATATAAACTAGATATTTTAAAAATTGATAACTATATCAATGTTGTTTTAAAATCATATATACATTTATTTTATTCCACTACAAATATTACTCAAGGGGCTGGTGGTGTAGCTCCCTGCTACTGTGCATGGTTTGCATGCTTGAGTTTCTTGGTTCAATCCCCAGCACCAAAAAAAAGTGTATAAAAACCTATCACTCAGCCAGGTGTGGTGGCTCACGCCTGTAATCCCAGCATTTGGGAGGCTGAGGCAGGAGGATCCTTGTGAGTTCGAGACCAGCCTGGGCTACAAAGTGAGCTCAAGGCCAGCCTGAACTACATAGTGAGACCCTGTCTCAAAAAGACAAAAAAAAAAAAAAGAAAGAAAGAAAAAGAAACTATCAATCTTTGAGCAAGTAAGAGATCCTGATGCAGAAACAACGAGGATCCTGGCAAGCGAGGGCTTAGGTTAGCAGGACTGGATGTGTGTGGCAGCTGTGCTAGCTCAGTGTGGTCACTGAAAGTGCCCATCCTTGAAGAGTGCTCTGCCATTTTCAGAATCCAGCAGATTGGGAAATCTGGCTGGCTCCAGTCCAGAGTTGATTCTGACAAGAGAATTACTGCTGCCAACTAACTTGAAAACTTAGTTGAAACTGCATCTTGTCAACATCTACCCAAACTAGATTAGAATGGCATGGGTGGCCCTTGGCCAACACTGGTTCCTCTGGATGTTAGATTTTCACACTTCAGCCAAGCCTTGGGTTGTGGATCAGCCAGAACATGCTGAGTGCCCTCACCTCATCGCCACTGTCACCACTTTTATCCCTAAACTAGCCACTAAGTGCTCTGACAATAATATCAACATGGTGGCCACCCCAACTGTAAACCAGAAGTAGGAAATACTGACGAATCCAGGAGTGGTACCAGCACCATCATTAGCAATGGGCAGACAAAACGATCAATTGTTCAAGGAAAAGTCAGTTGTCTAACCTGGTGGCTCAGCTGACTGGCCACATTTCAGATTTAGCTTTATGGTACACAGAAAGCGGTTGTGCAGGTAAAAGGTTCGTTCAGCTTGCTGTGCATTAATTTCCTCCAGGTCTAGGTAGTATTTCTAGTTTTTTATGTTTGTAGAATGAGAGTTGAAAAGGCAAAAAAAAAAAAAGTTTCCTTGCTCTGCTCATTTTGAACAGAAATACTGTGTGTAACCAAGAGTTAGGGTATGATGTATAGATGGATGCAGGTAAGATATATACAAAATTTATATGAGACTCAAGCATCCATGGAAACCAAGGAGGGACTGTATAGGGAGGATTTATTTACTACAAAGTCTATATCTTTGTATATTCTATATATTGAGGGCCATACAGAATATAGCACATGTTAACTACTGAATAAATATTGAATTATATAAGAGGGGAGAACAGTTAGAAAACCTTCAAAGTAATGGTATGTTAAGTATTTACATATTTATACATACGTATTTACATACATATTTATACATACGTATTTACATACATATTTAAATATACATACATATTTATAGTGGGTTTTTTGTGTGTGTGTGTGTGTGTGTGTGTGTGTGCGTGTGCGTGTGGTTTGGTTCTGTTTTTTGAGATTCAGACTGGCCTTGAACTCACTATGTATCCCAGGATGGCTTTGAACTCATGGCAAACCTCCTGCCTTAGTCTCCTGAGTACTGGAATTACAGGCATGCACCATCATGCTTGGCATATTTTTAAATGAAAGAAAAATTTTAGAGCAGTTTTAGGTTCCCAGCAGCATTGCAGGAAAGGTACAGATGTACCACATTCTTCCCTTGTGGGAAAGGTACAGTACAGAGATATCCCGTGTTCCCTGCACTCGTGTGCACACCCCCATCACCACCAGGTGGTATCTTCCACCAAGGTGCTGCATTGTTAGGAATGTGAGCCTACACTGACATCAGTAGTACTCAACATCCCTACACTATGTGAAGCTTCTCTTACCTGTTGAAAATATTGATTTGGGCAAACATACACTGTAATAACATGTATCTACCATTCTACTACCAGGTAGAGAATTCCCACTAATTTTAAACCCTCTAAGCTTTACGTATTCATCTCCCCTGGACTTCCCCCAGCCCTTGGCAACTGTTGATTATACTGTCTTCATACGTTTCTACTTTACATCAAATATGCTGGAGTAGGTTCTTTAATTATGAGTACTGTAGGCCCTTAAGATTCCTCTCAGCTTTACCAGGTAGCAAGTTTTTTCCTTCAGTTTGTCATGATGTAATGGTACAGGGAAATGCAATAGAAGTATAGCATCTAGAAAAAGTGTAATGAAATGTAATCACATAATTTATTAATATCACGTATACTCCACAATTTAAAATAGTGCTGAGAGAGGAGACCATGAAGGCAGAGCAGTAAGCAGCAGAGAAAACAAACTCTCTGAGAGTCGCCATCCAAACACTGGAATATAGCACTGTGAGGAGGACAAGAAAGAGGGAAGCGGGTCCACTGCACCCAGAAAGAATCTAAGTGTGACTCAAAAACCAGCTACACCTGAAAGATACCTCAGAGAAGTAGTCATCACCTAGGGATCCTAAATACTAGCAATAAAACAACTCAACATAGGCAATTTACAAGCATCACCTCAGGAATTAAACTTAAAAAAGAAAAAAATGAGAAGACACTTAAGCAAAATGCGACCCAAGACACCAAGTTCATTACAGGCAAGTCCAGGGGGCAATGAGGTGGGAAATCGGAAAGCCTGCCACGTGGGCTTCTTGAAGTGGTAACAAAACAGCAACTGAATGAGGCTCTAGAAAAAATGAAATCAGAAATAATCTCTCAGATAACTACAGAGATTAACAAATTACACACCATGCTTAATGACATTAGGGCAGATACAGGCAAAAACAAATAGATGAGCTAAAGAAAACTATGGAAGCTCAGCATATGAAAGAAATGGAATCCATAAAATAGATTATAGCCAATATCCAGGAGGACAAAAACTCCATGAAAAGTATTCAAAGCAGATTAAGCCAATGCGAGGACAGGATCTCAAATATTGAAGACAGGCTTGAAGTTAGCATCCATGAAAACAAAAATTTCTCAAAAATAGCAAAGGACCATAAGAAATCAAACCAGCAACTGCTAGATAAGACAAAGAAAAATAAGTTAAGATTGATTGGAGATCTGGCCATGGCCATGCTGGAACCCAGGAGGCTGCACAAAGAAGCAATTCTCCTGCCGCCCTCTTGGTAAGCGCCTCCCTCTGGCGTGAGCCAGGAAGAGATCCATAGTGTCTTCTGTGAGCCTATCAGCGTGTGAGCTTGGAATCAAATGTCCCAAACTCCCCCCACCCCCGTTTAGCAACTGGGGACAGAGGTCCGAGCATCTCTTGGAAGGATTACTGTATGCAATATAGCAAATATGGGGGGAGGAGTCTCCTCTATCTTCTCTTTGAAAGCAAGTGTTGTTTTCAGTTTTGTTTCATTATGATTAATTGCTTTACTCTATTCAATATTCTCTTTCAATTGATTGTATAATTTTCTGTCTTTGGTTTGATTTTGCTATACCTAATTGACTAGACAACTATTGTGAAGATAATGAGATAAACTATGGTACCTATTACTGTTATCCTGGTAACCTGCTGTGAAGTTCTGTACCAAATTCTCTGCACTGTCTCAATTGGCTTTGTTCTGTCTTGTTCTGTTGTATTTCTACTACCTTTAAAATAAAAAAAAAAAAGATTGATTGGAGTCAATGAAAAGCAGGAGATACCACAAATAACATTAAAAAATGTTCACAGATGTCATGACAGAAGACTTTCCTGGTAGATAAAAAGAATTTGACATGCAGATAAGTGAGGCATACAGAACTCCAATTAGCCATGATCCAAAAAATTCTACAGTCAGGCATATCATAATCAAGATTCCAGAAACTCAACACAAGAATAGAATCTTAAAAGCTGTTAGGGAAAAGAAACAAATCACCTATAAAAGAAAACCCATTAGAATCACAGCTGACTCCTCAGCACAAACTGTCAAGTCAAGGACAGTTTTCAGTGAATATTTCAAGTTCTAAAGAAAAACAACTTTAACCCAGATTGATGTACCCTGAAAAACTATCTTTTAAAACTGATGGAGAAATGAAATACTTTCATGATAAAGAACATTGGAGGAAATTTATAACCACCAAACCAGCACTCCAAAATGTTCTCAAGGACATTCTAGTAAAAGATGATGACTACAGCTCCATGAACCCCAATCGAAGAGGTTCACCAGGCTAGGCAAACAGTTAGAGGGAAGAAAAAGAAAAGGGGAAAAGCCAAGAACAGGAAAATAACATGACAAGGATAAGTCTATATATCAGTTCTAACCATCAATGTTAGTGGTCTCAATTCACCAATCAAAAGGCTAGCAGAATAGGTCAAGAAGCAAGATCTGACAATATGCTGCTTACAAGAAACACATTTAATTTAAAACAAAATTCATAGGCTGAAAATCAAAGCATGGAAAATAATACTCCATGTGATAGGAACCAAGGAAAAAGCAAGGATAGCTATTTTATTTGCAGACAAAGTGAATTTCTTTGTTTATATCTGTCTTTTTTTGTTTGTTTGTTTGTTTTGTTTTTTTGATCTTTTTGAGACAGGGTCTTACTATGGAGTTCAGGCTGGTCTTGAATGCACTGTGTAGCCCAGGCTGGTCTCAAACTTACAAAAACTCTCCTGCTTCAGCCTCTCAAGTGCTGCGATTATAGTACCACACAACAAAGTAAATTTCAAGCCAAGATTGATTAAGAGAAATAAAAAGATCATTACATCCTCTTAAAAGGGAATGATCCAAGAGGGAAAAAATAACAATCATCAATGTACATGCAACAAATATCAGTGTACCCAACTATAGAAAACAAATATTAAAAGACATGAAAAATCAATTAAGCCCTAATACATTGTATTGGGAGAACGCAGTACTCCACTGTCAAAAAACACAGATCATTTAGACAAAAAATTAATAATGAAATATTAGAACTGAACCAAACATTTGAACAAATGAACTTAGTAGATATCTATAGAGTGTTCCACCCTATGACATCAGAATACGCATTCTTCTCAGCTGCACATGGGAAGTTTTCCAAAATAGACCACTCACTGACCCATAGAACATGATTAAGTAAATGGACAGGAATTCAAATTATCCCACACATACTATCAGACCACAGTGCAGTGAAACTGGAAGTCCACGGCAAAAGAAACCACAAGAACTTCATAAGTACTTGGAAATTAAATAGCATCCTGATGAATAACCAATGGGTCATAGATGAAATTAAAGAAGAAATTAGACAATTTTTACAGTTGAATAATAAGAACAATGCAATATTGTTATGGTTTGTGTTTGGATGTCCCTCTATACCCTCATGCAGTCATAGGGGGCAGGCCTTTCAAAGGCGAGTGCTTCTAGCATTTGTGATTGGTCTTTCTCTAGCCCTGGGATTGGTGGTGTGAGTGCTGCACCCCCCCAGGGTTGGGTAGCTGGCATACGATACAAGGGAAAGCAGGAGACATGCTCTTACCTATTTGCTCTTTTCAATTTTGGTACCTGCCACTGCCATGAATGGCCCTGTGCCCTGCCACCCTGCCTTGGAGCTAGCTGATTATGGACTGAAACGTCCACAAACTTTAAGCTAAACTTCCTTCATTTTGGGTGTCAGGTATTTTATCCCAACAATGAGAGAGAAGCAATCAAGACAAACATACCAGAACTTATGGGACACAATGAAAGATATCTTAAGAGGAAAATTCATAGTGGTAAATACTCACATCAGTATATCAGAGCAAGTGCCTATAAACAACTTAATGGTGAACCTCAAACTTCTAAAAAAAGAAGAGCAGGCTAAGCCAAAAGTTCATACAAGGGAGGAAATTATAAAAACCAGAGCAGAAATTAATGCATTGAAGACAAAAACAAACAAACAAACAAACAAAAACAAAAAAAAGAATCAATGATTTGAATAGTTGGTTCTTGGAAAGATGAAATAAAATTGACAAAGCCTTGGCCAACCTTATGAAAAAAGAAAGAAAAGATTGAAATATACACAATTAGAAATGAAAAGGGTGCAGTCACAACAGATCCTGCAGAAATTCAGAAGATCATCTATATCTACTTTGAAAACTTGTATTCTAATGAGATGGGAAATACAGAAGAAATGGACAGATACCTAGATATATATGAATTATCAAAGCTGAATCAAGAAGATATAAAAATTCTAAATAACAATATCAATAAATGAAATCAAAGATTTATCTACAAAGAAAAGCCCAGGCTCTGACAGATTCTACAAGAAATTTAGAGAAGACCTAACACCACTACTTCTTAAACCCTTTAATGAAATTGAAAGAGAACCAATATTGCCAAATTCATTCCTGGAAGTAAATGTTATCTAGACACCAAAACCAGAGAAGAACCCAACTAAGAAAGAGAATTACAAGCCAATTTCCTTAATGAACATAGATGCAAAATCCCCAATAAGATACTGGAAAACAGAATGCAGGCAAACCGTAAAGAAGGATTATGCATCATGATCAATTGGGATTCATCCCAGGGATGCAGGGATGGTTTAACATATGTAAATCAACAAATGTAATACACCATATTAACAGAGCCAAGGGCAAAAATTATATGATCATCTCAATAAATGCAGAAAAAGCTTTTGACAAAGTCCAGTACTCATTCATAATAAAAAGCCTACAGAAAATGGGAATAGATGGTTTTTATCTCAATCTGATAAACATGAAAGATGGGATAGGTAAAATTCTTGAAGACTCTAGTGTAGGCAAAGATTTTATGAACAAAACCTGGATTGCACAGGAACTGTCACAATGAATCAGCAACTGGGATCTCATCTTATAAAAAACTTTTGTGCAGCAAGAGAAAGCACCAACTGAGTGAACAGACAACTCACAATGTGGGAGAAAATGTTTACTAGCTGTTCCTCTGACAAAGTATTACTATAAAAAACATAAATGTCTCAAAAAAAATCAGCTCTTTCAGATTAAAAACCCCAATCCAAAAATGGGCATCTAAGATGAATACACACTTCTCAGATGAAGTAATATAAACAGCAAATAAATATATGAAAAGATGTTCGACATCACTGATCATTTGAGAGATGCAAACTGGAACAACACTGAGATTCCACCTCACTCTAGAAAGAATGGCTAGTATCAAGAAATTAAGTAATAACAAATGCTAGAGAAACTGTGGGGGAAAAGGAACCCTTCATTGCTGGTGGGAATTCAGACTGGTGCAATCATTGTGGAAATCAGTGTGGAGATTCCTCAAAAAACTAGGATTGGAGGTCCCATTTGACCTAGCTATTCTCCTAAACATCATACCACAGTGATATATGTGCTCCTGTGTTCATAACAGCACAATTTTTAATATCTAGATCTTAGAAACAAACCAAAGGACCATCGAGTGAGGAATGGATTAAAAAAATGTAGTACTTTTATACAATGGAGTACTACTCAGCCATAAACAAGGAAAAACTTGAGACTTTTATAGGTAAATGCAACTTGAGACCATACTCATAAGTGAAATAAACCAGACATGCATGTGTAAATATTGTATGGTCTCAACTAGTATGAGAAGCTAAAAAAAGGAATATATGTATATGTATATAGTATATATATAATATTATAGTGTATGTTTAGTATGTATATACTGTAATATTATATGCACAGTGTATACAATACATATATGTATAATTATATGCATATGCTTATTTTTATATGTAATACATAATATAATATATATTATATATGTATATAATATATATAATAGACTTAAAGTAGTTGTACTACTGGTTTTTCTAAGTTCATTGAAGAGAAAGGTTTGCACTGGTATTTAGACAATTGGATGCAAATGTCTTGTGCTCTGGATGAATGATTTGGGGGATGGCAATATGCAATGTATGTATCATTTGTATATATCATTGCTGTCCCCTGATTGTTGTGTTTTGAAGTTTTGTTTTATTTTTTCACTTTGAAATAAAATGGATGAGAAAAAAATAAAGTAAAACAGCACTGAATGGAATTTCAGTATTAACTTTCTTTCAAAATAGAAATAATTCCTTACAGAGGAAAATGAAAAACAGATAATAGAAAACAGGTATATAGGTCCCCATATTTTGCAGCTGGAAAGGGGACCAAGAGATCCAGGGTGGGAAATTAAAAAGTATTAAGATTTGCTGTGTACATACACCAACTCCCCAAGATGAGTGTACTCATTTTGTGCTACAAACACGCACTAATAAAAATAAAATTTAAAAAATAAGATTTTGTTGTTTGTTTAATTTTTTGAGACAGGATCTCACTACCTAGTTCAGTCTGGCCTTGAACTCACTGTGTAGTCCAGGTTGGTCTCAAACTCATAGCAATCCTCCTGCCTCAACCTCCTGAGTGCTGGGATTGCAGACATGTGCCACGACGCCCACCCTAAAAAATAAATTCTATGAAAAAGTTTTTAAAAAGCAATAACTCTAAATGGTGGGGTCAGGGGTGATGTCCTTGTATGCAGCACTTTAGTTAATTGATGAATTAACTAATTTAAGAAAGATCTGAGGGCTCTTAGATAGGGAAGATACAAGACCGACCCGTTCACACCTAGACGAGTGCCTATCGGAATGCTGCAGGGTTCAGGATGCCGGGTACCACGAGGAACAGGAAGAGGACCCAACCCAGCTGGAGCAGAGAGCAGAAGACAAGTCCAGCAGGACCCTTCTGGTCAGGAAAAGGAGTTTGACTTAATCCTCAGAGCAAGCGAAAGCGTTAGGTTGAGGATGTGGAGGGGTAATGACAAAATCAAACCTTGCCTTTTAAAGAAACTGGTGACTGGAAATAAACGTGACTCATGCACAAGCTCTTCCGAGAACAAATTTTCATCGCGGTGCACAGCACAGAGCCCAAGACGGTTTCCCAGCACAGCAGCTGGGAGGAATCTAGGAAGTCAGATCCTACCAGCAGCTTGCACTGTGCTGCCACCTCCCCGCAGTGCAGCACTGGCGTGGGGAGCCTGGAGCCTGTCAGAGACCTCTCTCAGCGCCCTGTGACGTCATAGGGTTAAGGCCCTTGGCTAGTATGAGAGGGAAATTCAACAGCGGTAAGCAAAGGGGTCTCTATGCATTTTTGGACTTTGCATTACTATGGAAACCTTCATATTGAGAAATATTCAATTATCGACGTTTTTAATGCCACAGATATATTGAATATCTGTGGCCATTTATTTGAAGCCCCTTCCCCCCCCCAAGAAAAACCCCACAAAAACAAAAACAGAAGGATTCACACAGCCCTGGTGACTTGTTAAAATTATGTCTCTAAAGCTAAGTGTAGCAGTGCAAGCCTATAGTCCCAACACTCAGGAGGCTGAGACAAGAGGATCCTCACATGTTCCAGGAAGCCTAAACTACACAGGGAGGTAAAGGTTGAAGGCCAGCCAAAACCACATAGTGAGACTCTGTCTCTAAAAAGAAAAAGAAAAAAAGTTTGGTGTGTTAAAAGTGTAAGGTTATGAAAGAAAATGTCATCGTCTTTGTTGAGAAGTATGAGCAATTCTGTACCCTGGATTAACTTGTCCTTTGCAAGCCTGGCCTTACAGGTATACTGAGAGAAGCTCCTAGGATGGTCTGCTGTTTCTGGGGGAAAGAGTGAATAGGCAGAGGTGAAATATGAAAACAAAACCCTGGAGCAAGTAGAATTAAGTAATCTGTGTGTTACTTCCCTGTTTTAATAAGACTCAAGGCTTATCAAAGAAAAAAATCTAA
This sequence comes from Hydrochoerus hydrochaeris, assembly GCA_004027455.1. Lineage (NCBI taxonomy): Eukaryota > Metazoa > Chordata > Mammalia > Rodentia > Hydrochaeridae > Hydrochoerus > Hydrochoerus hydrochaeris. Next base: position 95,517 of record PVLA01001150.1, on the reverse strand, counting down.
AACTGCCTTGGGTGGCTGATTCTGAGAATTAGCTAAGCCCATGTGCAGTGTGACAGCACAGCGTCTTCTGCAGCTCTGTGTTCCGTTTCCTAGGAGTCACCACACAGCTGGGCAAGCTTTTTCTGACGCAGGGGCTCTGCAGGCTCGGGGTGGACGGGGGAGAGGGTGGAGTCCTTCCTAGAAGGAGGCCTTGGGTAGAGGTTGGCAAAGCCAATTTAGCTGAAATGAAAAAGCCAACAGGATTTGGGTTCCTCTAGGAAGTCCAGGTGACTACTCGCCCTGTCCATGTAGTGAGGACCTCCGACAAATCACTGCCACTGAAACTTAGTGCATGTGCAAGGGTTTCTGGGGAAAGGAGGAGAGACAGATTTCTTCTGTGTGGCTGAGTAAGGCTCACTCTGGTTAGGAGGAGAGCACTGTGCATCCCCCACCCTGCCTGGGTCACCTGCAGTCATCATCCTGTCCCCCTGCAGCTGAGAACCCCAGGGTGCCAGCTCTCACCCTGACCCCTGGTGACTCCTGTCTTCATTCCTGAGAGACCACATTGGCTCTCATGCATGTTTTAATCAGGTGACACCTGAAGCCTGTAAGATGGAATATCCACGTTGTCTAATCAGTGCTTGACAGATTCCTGAAAAATAGTTGTCGATAACTTCCTTCAATGTTCTGGGACGTTATACAAAGAATCGTTGTCAGTGTTTCAGAGAGAGAAAAATGAGATATTTATCTACATTATTTCTCCATTCTAGTATTGCATGTGGTTGGAAGCCAACCAGATTTTGAGCAGGGTTTAAATGTCAGCTAGAACATACTGAACATATAGTAGAGGCGAAGATTAAATTTCCTGTGGCTTACTTAGATGAGCTGGGCTTGGGGTTATTTTGTGGGGAGGGAGGGAAGGGTCACATGGTATAATTCATTGCCTTTAATAAACCTTTCCTTACTTTTTCCCTGAATCTGTGTCCATTAGTGATTTTCGTCCATATCCAGAGAGTCGGGCAGTATTCCAGTCTATTAAATTGTGTCTTGTTTGGAAAAGCTCTACTAAAAAAACTACCATAAACAGAAATCAGCCATCAAATTACATACATTGCCCTACACCATGTGGAAATATAAATGAAGCAACAATTCCTCTCAAACCCAAATTCACAATTTGGGAATTTGTTCTGAAAGTGAACAAACATGTAGAATTTCCCAGCAAAGAAGAACTTGCCTATATCAGCCCAGAGTAGCATTATTTGGTTTGAAATTCCAATGGACAAGAGTGTTTTCTTTTGGACAGAAAAAAAATTCTCTTCAGAAGCTGCAAGCAAAGCTTCCAAGTTCAAATCTCACCCTCACCCACCTGAGTACAGCTGGAAATGCTCCTGATTCAGCCCATGAGTCAAGAGTGCAGGGGCCTTGCCACTTCCTGGGCCTGAACTCTATCTGAAAACAGGGCTCTCCAAACTTTCTGCACTAGTCTCCCTGATGGCACAGGCAAAGCAGGGCCAGGATGCTGAAACCCTGTGACTTTTTTTCTAATGTATTAAAAACTATGGCGGGCTGGGACCGTAGCTCAGTGGTACAGTGCTTGCCTAGTGTGCACAAGGCCCTGGGTGTGATTCCCAGCACTGCAAAAGCAAACAAATGAACAACGGTTTCCCCCAACCTCTGGACTCCTTTCTTCTGCCAGGGGACTTTTCTGTGTGTGTCCAGGACCTGTGAGTGGTCCCTCTGTGTAGTCCCCAGGATTGGAATCCTGCCAACAGCAGGGAGTTCATGCATTCTTGGTTCAGCATAAAGGATCACCATGGCTATGTGCTTGTAGTTCCTGAAGAATTTCAAGTACCTCTTCATACACATGGCTCCGTGATAGGGACAGCATTTTATATATGATCAAAATGCCATCTTTATACTGTCACACATGCACCATTAGAGTTGCTTATATAATTACGGAAGCAGAGTTGGGGATTTAGCTCAGTGGCATAAGTGCCTGCCTTGCAAGTGCATGATCCTGAGTTTGATCCCCAGTACCAAAAAAAAAAAATTGCTGAAGCAAAAGTAATGTGAAGCGCATGATGATAGACATTCAAACCTGGTCTGGGATAATCTCCTGCCTCAAAGTTGAAATGCGCTGTAACTGTCTTTCAAATATAGAGTTTGTATATTCCCTGTTAACTTTGAAAAGGTGTAAATAGACTCAAAAATAAGGGTGGGGGACTTATCTTTTAAAAAGAGGGAGACTGAGGGACTTCAGGAGGATAGCAGAGTAGTGAACAGCAGAGAAAGTCTCTCTGAGATTTGGTGTCCATGTGCTGGAACATAGAAAAGTGAGGAAAAGAAGGAGGGGAGTGGGTCCCCAGGACCCAGCAAGGATCTGAAGTGAGAACTGAAGCCCATAGATGGGGCAAAGAGAGAGATATCAATGCAGAAGGAGGTGACAAGCCATGCCTTGCTGTGTGTGGATGGGTGGCAGAACCTGCAGACACAGGTTTACTCTGGGGGACCCCAGAGGTCTCTGCAGAGAAAATGCACCAGGGAAGTAGAGGAGTGGACATGGAGGACCACAGAGGCCAGTGAGTTATTATGATTCAGACATCCCCCAGGAGAGGACAATTGACCAGTAGCTATTTTGGACAGGGACTAACTGAGCTCGCAATTCAAAGTAGCTGCTGGCTAGCTCCATCTAGCAGCTCCTAGTATCATGGTGAGGCAGAATCCAGTTCAACCTGGCAGGAGATTAAGAGCAGGTTTCAAGACAGCAGGAGACATACAGGACAATGGTGGCTGAACAAATCAGGTCCTGGCCTCACAGCCAGAAACCAGCCTGAACTTCAATGGAACTAAAGGTGTGGGCTGCTGAGATTCTCTACAACTCTGTCATAACCATATGACTGGCCTCCCGGGATTAATCAACATGGATCTGGGCTCTCTGTGCCCACTCTGTCTACTGGTGACAGCAGGGACATGCCATGAAGTGGACATTTTTTTTTTTACTTTTTTTGTTTTGTTTCCCTTCTCTCGTTTGTTCTTGTTTTTCTATTAATATGAAGACCGTTTCTAGTATTTTTGTAATTATTCTGTACTGTTCTTATATTTATTTCTTTTTACTCTCTTTCCCTGCTGTGTTCTTCACCAGTTTCCTAAAGTTCACGTAATCTTACTCTGTCCTTCAGCCTTATCCTTGCTTTGTTTTGTTTTGTTTTATTTTGTACTGGGAATCAAACTTACAATCTCACACTTGCCAGGCAGCCACTGTACCAGTGAGCTGCATCCCTGACCTTGTTTCTTATTTTTCAAAAAATTTTCTTGTACATTTTAGATTTACATAATGATGATATTCATCATAAAGAATTCGCACCTGTACATGATACGTCTTGATTCTTCCTTTTTGCTCATTGTTCCCCCCTCCCTTCAAATACTCTTCCTAATTTGTTCCATATCTCTTTTGAACATTTTCTTCCCATTTCCTAATATCTATTAACACATTTCAGTGCTCACTCACTGTTTCAGTTTCTTGCATAAGAGAAAAAGAATGATATTTAAACATGTGTTTGATTTATTTCACTTTAGAGTATGGTCTCAAGGTGCATCCACTTAGCTAGAAAGGTTTCAAGCTTATTCTTCTTTGTGGTAGAGTACTACTCCATTGCATAAAGCACCACATTTTTTTAAATCTACTCATGGGTTGATGGACATTTGGGCTATTTCCAAGATTTACCTTTTAATCTCTCCCATTGATCCACAGGTCTGGTTTTTTGTTTGCTTGTTTGTTTTGTTTTGGGGGGGTTGTTTTTGTTTTATTGTTTTGTTTTGATTTTTTTTCCAGTACCATGCTGTTTTTATCACAGTAGCTTTGTACTGTAATTTTAAGTCAGGGATTGTGATGCTCCCTGCCTTGTCTTTGTTACCCAGAATTACTTTTGCCATCTAGGTCTCTTCTGTTTCAAATGAATTTTAGGATTGTTTTCTCCAATTCTGTGGGACATGCTATTAGTATTTAGATTTATATTGCATTAAATCTGTATAACAATATAAAATCCGGGTTAGGCCTTGAGTCATGCCTCTGTTCTGTAAACCCTCATCTGGACCAGACTTAGGATCCTTTGGCTGCCCATAACTGTAAATATGTCTTAGTTTCTTTATTCTCACTGTGAGTTGCACTAGAGATGGTAGATTGGCATTAACTGGCCAGAATTCCAATAATGTTTCCATGGAATTACAAATATAAATTTCCCAGACCATGATGAGAACTGGAAAAGGGTCTCAACAAAAAGAAAGTCAGCTATTACTCTGGTCGAGGTGTATACTGAAGTCTGGGGTAGCTCAGTGTAGAGTGCATGATTAGCACTTTAGCATGTGTGAGGCCCTGGGTTCAATGCTCAGCACCAAAAGCAACAAAAAAAGACCAGTATGTCACTGCATTTAAACTTAAACCTAAATGATTCCTCCAATTTCAGAGCTGAAAGACCACCTTTGTTCTGAGTCATATTGCCTGAAAACAGCAGCTGCTCCCACTGGCAATAATTCCTCACTGGTTTCAGAGAATGTGTAGGACATTGAAAGCTGAAATCAATGGGTGAGTTCTCTGTGGCAGAGTGAGGCTACACTGAAATATACACATATTTTCTCAGTAAGACCAGAGACCCAGGAAATCCATCCTTGAAGTCCGCTTGAAGGCCCTGTGCCCCCTGACCACGGCATGAGCAGGAATTAGTGAACTGGGACCTAGGGCTAGCGCCCTGCATGATGGCTCCTGTGTGTGGGCAGTGAGGTCCCTGAACTCAGAGCCTATGTCTCTCTGACTCATTGGGGCAAGTGCCAGGCAATGTATGGGGTGGGGCAAGGATGGAGGTAATGGCCTAAGACTGTTAATGCCATGCTCTAAAATTATTACTAATTGTATATACTTTTAATCCCAATACAAAGTATCTCTTAAAATTTCAAATAATCTTAAAGCACACTCTGAAGTTTTTATAGAGTACACAGATTCATTTGTTAAAATGGACCACATGCAGCAGGAGAACCACTGGACTCCTTCATTTAGATGGCTTTCTGCAAAAAGTACAGGGTAGACCTCTTTTTAAAATCAACTGCTTAATTTTATTGGCACATGTTTGCAGTGCCAATAAAATGACTGCATTCACTGTGGGGAGCTGGTACAGGTACATGATGCATCTTAATTCTTTTTATGTCCTTTTCGCTTCCCTGCTTCATCTCTTGGTCCCCTTTGCAAAATGCATAGCTCTTTTACATAGGTACATTATGATTCACAGTGGTCAGAACCATTTACAACTACAGTCACCAGGGAAATGATGAAAATGAGGTCGTCCTCTCCAGCTGAAAGGCTATGCACTTGCACTGGCCTTAAAGGGTACAGCAAGGCTTTCAGAGACAACACCCGGAGGTTCTTTTCCATGACAGGTGAGCTCTGTCTGCTTTCAAGTCTGGCTGCTTCAACCACCACAACACTCTACCTGGGCTCAGAGGGAGAGCATGGTCAGAGAAAGCTCGAGCACACACAGACTCTCAGAAGAAATACTTGACTGGATTACAGGTCCTCTCAAATTCTTGTAATCTCAGTCCTCCATTAGGCTGAGGCAGGAGAATCACAAGATCAAGTCTGGCCCAGGTAACTTAGCAAGAATTTGTCACAAACAAACAAATGGACTGGGGTTGTCACTCGGTGTAAAGGCCCTGAGTTCAATCCCCAGCACTACAAAAAATAAACAAACATTCTGGTTTCACCACACAGCCCCAAGATGGCTTATTCAAGTCGTCTATCAAAGCAACTTCTGGGTGGTTTGGTCAGAGGGAGGCTGGAAGGTTGTGCCACATGAGCCAGCAAGCATCTGCACCTCACCAGGGCTTTGGCTGAGCCCTGAAGTGGGTCTGTTCTGATTGTCACATCCAGGTACCATTGTCCTCATGCCTTGAAGGAATGTATATTGAACTTTTTTTAGGTTTCCCAGCCATTAGTGCTTGGAGACGCGTTATACCAACAGAAGTTAATAGTTCCCATCATTTTCCTTAGTTAAAATCTCCCTTTCATTAATCTTTAGGGTTTTTTTGGGGGGGAGGGGAGACACAAGGTCTTGCTGTGTAGCATAAGCTGGCCCTGAACTTTCTTATGTGGCTCAGACTGGCCTTGAGCCTGTGGCAATCCTCCTGCCTTAGCCTCCTGAGTGCTGGGATTGCAGGCATGCACCACAGTGTCTGGCTATTCTTTTAATTTTGAGACAAGATCTTGCTAAGTCACTCTTATGGTTTGTGTTTAAATGTCCTCCCAAAGTCTCACACAGTCATGGGGGGCAGGCCTTTCAAAGGTGTCTGAGTCTAGCATTTGTGATTGGTTCATTGTCTAGTCCTGGAATTGTTGGTGTGAGTGTTGTATCCACCCAGGGCTGGGTAGCCAGCATACAATACAGGGAAGGAAGGAGGCATGCTCTTCCATATTTACTCTTTGCAATTTTGATACTTGCAACTGCCATGAATGGCTGCCCCGTGCTCTGCCACCCTGCCTTGGAGCTAGCTGATTATGGACTGAAACATCCACAAACTAAACCTAAGCTAAATAAACCTCTCCTTCCTTCATTTGGGTGTCAAGTAGTTTGTTTCAGCCATGAGAGAAAATAACCAAGACAGCCCAGACTGGGTTTGAACTTATGATCTTGCTACCTCAGCCTCCCTGAATGCTGATATTATTTGTATGCACCACTCCATCTGACAGTATTTTCTTTAAAAGTATTGAAGTATAGGACAATAGTGGGGATATGAATGAAACAAGTTTAGCCAAATTTTGATATCTATTGAAGCTAGGCACATTGAAGCTTATTTATACTATATTATTGCTACAATTTTTAAATTATAAATTATTATATTTATTATGTCTGATTTTTTTTGGGGGGGACAGGGTCTCTCTATGCAGTTCAGGCTGGCCTTGAGCTTATTTGTTGCCTAAGCTGGTCTTGACACGATCCTCCTGCCTCAGCCTCCTGAGTGCTGGGATTATAGGCATGAGCCACCATGCTTGGCTATTATCTCTGCTTTTGTGTTGTTGGATATTGTCTGAAAATTATTACTATCAATACATTTTTACTTTCTTTGTGCTTTTAGCATTTATTGAATGAGAAAAATATGGAATGACAGAAAAGTTTCTAATGGACACATAACTATAAATTAACTTGTAAATTATTAATCAACATTATGTAGAGACACTTTATGTATGAGAGCTAGTCAATCTTTAGGCAAGGTTTGTGAACTGTATTAATTGATATTCTTTTGGTTGTAACAGAAATTAAGTCTGACTAGAATACTTGTAGTTAAAAGCACTGGGCTGGGGATGTAACTCAGTGATCCAGCCTTGTACATGCTAAGTTTGTGCTTAGCATGTACAAGGCCCTGGGTTCAGTCCCCAGCACCACAGATGGATGGATAGATAGATAGATAGATAGACAGAGAGTATCCAAGACTCCAAACAAAAATTGAACACCAAATTCAGGAAAGGCCAGGTCACATTCAACAGCATTTCATGGCTCTGCTCAAGGACAGGAACATCACCATGACTACTACTGTACTCACAGTTCGACCATCCAGAATCCTTACACTAAGCAAGTGATTTACCCAGTTTGGCTAAGTTATCCACCCTGCACCAGCTCATGCCTAGAGCACAGATATAGCTGCTGATGGTCATTCCTAAGTATCCCTGTGGGATTAACAGTGAACACTTCACTTTTTAGGATTTTTCATCCTGCTTGGGAAAGTCTTCTTGATGATCTGTAGATGCAAGGCTACCTTTTTCTGGGAGTTATGGGAATTTGGCATCCCTAAGGGCTCCTTTCCTTTCCTATCTTTTCTTTTTTTCTTTCTTTTCTTTTCTTTCTTCTTTCTCTCTTTATTTTTTTTATTTTTTATTTTTTTTGTACCAGGTATCAAACTCATGACCTCACTTGCCAGGTGGGCATTGGCAAGGCCCAACCTTTTCTATCTTGATACTTGTTGCTCCTTGCCTATTCTGTGTGTTCAATCAAAATTAAGGACATAATAATGTTTCCCATCGTTGTTCTTTCCTCTTTCTGAGAGATGAAAATTCTAAGGAGATGGGATAATTTACCAGATACTCTTCTCGGAATGAAATTAGATTTTTGGCATTCACCATGAAGGTGGGACATATTTAGCCCATGTTAGAGCTAGAATTTCTAGATTGTGGGGACAATGTGTTTGAAGGGAAAGGGTAGAAAATTCATCTTGAACCTGCATTTTTGTATGGGGGTGGTTCGCGGTATTGCACTTAGGGATACTCTACCATTGAGCTACGTACCATTGACATTTTTAATCTTCATTTTGACACAAGGTCTCATTAACTCACTCTGACAATCTTAGAACTTTCAATCCAACCATCTCAGCCTCCAGAGGAACTGGGATTACAAGGATGTACCAGTATACCCAACTTGACCTAGCATTTTTACAGGAACCCTAAATCACCAACCCCTTCAGACCTACTCCCTATATTATAGATGGTCCCCTATTAAACAGGTGGCAACTCAAACAGTTATATTCTCCTTTCTGGTTGGAATCCAACACATACCCCAAAAGGCTCATTGAGTTGGAAACTTAGTTGCCAGTAGACTGGCTTTGGAAGTGATTAGATGGTGAGGGCTCTAGTGTCCTACAAGGATTAACCTATTCATGGATTCATAACTTAGTGGAATGAATGGGAGATGGGGGCTAGTTTTGAAGGGTATATTTTGTTCCCTTGCCCTTGTGAACTCTGTTTCCAGGCCACCATAAATTGAGTTTTTGTCTTCCACACCAGCTACCATGATGTTTCTGCCTCACCACACGCCAAAAAATGATGAAGTCAACTGACCATGGACTGAAACCTCTGAAACCAGGAGCCAAAATGAATCTTTCCTCCTTTAAATTGTTTAGGTCAAGTATTTTGTCAAAACAATGAAAAGCTAGCATCTGCTCCCACAAAGGAAAACTCTTCATGCTCATAAACTTACTCAAATTCTGTACATTTTCTTGATGATCACATTGATTAGATAGCTAGAGATGCCATAGGAAACTACCACAGTCTAGGTAGCTTGAATAACTGAAATTTATATTCTCATAATTCTATTTTCTATTATCAACGTATTAGCAGGGTTGGTTTCTCCTGCAATCTCTTGCCTTGGCTTGTAGATGGACATCTTATATTTTTAAATTCTTTTTTCCTCATTTTTATTAGTCCTGTTTGCAGAACATAATGAGTACATTCACGCTGGGGAGTTCGTACATGCACATAGCACATCTTAATGCTTTTTTGCTTCCTGTTCCTTGCCCCTCCCTCTCCACTCCCTCTATCTCCTGATCCTCCCTGTAGCCTTCTCCCTGTGCTGGCACCTCCCAGGTGTTCCTTCCTTTTCTTATAAAGACATCAGTCATGTTGGATTAGGGCCCCACCCTCATTAGTAATAGGAATTACTAAACAGTCACATACAGAATTAGGACTTGGACACCTGAGTCGGGAGGGTGGGAAGACACGATTCCATCCAGAACATATGCTATACATATTTCCCTTTTATGATTTACAAACTGCCATTTGCAAAAGTACAAGCACCTGCCTAGGATGGGCCTTGGTAATAAGCTCTACTGTTTTTACATTTGCAGTTCTGGCAACTCAGAGCTGAATCTTAGCTTAGGCTAACACTAAGGAAGCACCAGTTTCGGCACTCCCACTTCCGGGAACGCCCACTGGCAGCTGTAAGCACTGCTGCTCAGCTGGCTGCTCACTGTGACCTAATGAGCAAGGACTTCAGGGCATTTTGGCTTAGGCTAACATCACAGAAACACTGGTTTCGGCACTCCCCACTCCCCACTTCCGGGAGCTCTCACTGCTCAGCTGGCTGCTCACTGTGACCTAATGAGTAGGGACTTTAGGGATTAGTGCATGATGGCAGCTGAAGCAACACTTAAATCTGCAAGGGATTCTTGCAGAGCACTGCAAGGACAAATGCAGAGGGCTCATTCATTTGGCTCTTAGCATTCAAGTTAAGGAAAAGCAAGCAAATATTAGGCGCAAGCCTGACTCCAGCCAAAATCTCCCTGTAAGTGACAGACATGCTGTCAGTCTTCAGGAGTTAACTGCCCTTGTCATGGGAACACGGGCAGGAGGTAGGGTTATGCTGGATACTATTTAACGAAGACTGCAAACCTAACCAAACATGATTTGGAAAATAAGAGAAGAGAAAGGAAAAAATTCAGATTTAGAATTTTATCAAATTTTTTCCAGGTTGTATTACGATTCAAAACACACATATGAGCCCAGCATGGTGACATTTGCCTATAATCCCAGATACTAGGGAGGCTAAGGCAGAAGGATTAGAAGTTTGAGGCCAGTTTGAGCAATCTAGTGAAATCTTGTCTCAAGATAAAAAAATAAACAGGCCTGGGAATGTAACTCAGTGGTAGAACCCTTGCCTAGCAAGGCCTTGTACCTAAACCCTAGTACCTCAGAAAAATTATATAAAGTATATATTCAGCTCAAACATATAGATGTTCCATGAACTTGAGAAGGCCTTAACAAAAGCCGATATATATATATATATATATATATATATATATATATAATTTCCAATACATAACACTTAGAAATCAAACCTTGGCACTTTTTTGAAAGTAACTGAGCTTGCAGTTTTTATCTCCTCTGATTCCATACCAAAATAAAATTATACCTATCCTGGCATATAAATTCACTTTTTTAATACTGAATGCTGTTAGTTATCATTGAAGTAGCAAGTATACATAAAATTCTGAGAAAAATATAAGTAGCATATGTTGCCAGAAGGGACCAGTATTACTCATTAGTCCAAAGAAAAAAATCTCATGCCAGCATGCACCAGCCACCCGAGCCCCTCCTGGGCGAGGCTCTTGGCCTCCTCCTCAGAGCCCTCCATGCCCTATAGTGTCCTCTTGTCCTACACAGTGCAAGGCACATGCAGACCTTTGCCACTCTGCATTGCTTGCCTGATCCTGCACACTGTCCACTGTGCAATGCTTTTGCAATTTGGTGTCACGGCCTCTCTGGCTTCTACATGCAAAGGTTCCTGTAGTACCTGTTGATAGCCACCAAAAGAAAAAAGGAGCCAGAAGCCCTTGCTCAGAAACAGCAAGTGCTGTCCTGTTCTAACCTCCCAGGACATGTGCAATGCAGGGGACGCTCGCCATATAGCTGGAGCAGCCAGAAGACAGTTAGAGCCCATAGACCCTGTCTTCATGAGGTCTCTGCTGCCTTGTGCCACCACAGCCAGGCTTCCTCAGCCTTTGCCCTGTAGGAAGCTGGTTTCCAGAGGCACAAGCACCTGCAGGATCATCGCTGCCAGTGGGAACTGCTTCTGGATGTGAACAGAGTGAGTGTGAATGGCAGTGTGGCCTGAAGTGTGGAGGGAAAGCTTAAAGTCCACAGAAAAAAATTAAAAACAAACCTGACAACATTTGCAACTCTTGGTGAAGGGGTGGGAAAGCAGGCACTTATGTATTGTTGAAGGGAATTATGTAATAGATGGTAATACCACAACCCTGATTTGACCCAGTGATTCTATAGCAAAAGTTGCCCCCCTCTAGCCAGTATGTCTCAGCTGCTCAGGTCCTGTTACTACTGTCTCCTAGAAACAGCTGGTCACTGTGATGCATATTGGAAGAACCAATCAAAGACAGCCAGATACTCTGCCTCTTTACCTCCTCTTTCAACTCCATAAAAATATCCTTCTTTAGGCCTTTTAGGCCTGAAATTTTGAGGGACAACTGATTCCCTGTCAGTGCCCATCAACATAAAATAAATCTGCCTCCAAATCCTGAGTGTCATTTTGGTTTTTCTATTTGCTATTGCAGCTGGTGTGTAGTCTGGGAAAATCAATTGTACTGACCTCTTTGGTCACTAGTCATGGACTTCATGGACAGAGCAAGGACCTTTTTAGGTCCTGATACGAAGTTGTGCCCTTAAAATTTCTTGAGTCCCTTCAGAGGTCTGGAGGAGGATTGTTGGATTTCCTCTGAGCAGCTCATATTGATCCAAAAAGGGAGGATGATGAAGTCTGGTCTGATTATCAGATAAGGTAAGACCTCCAGGGACACCCCAGTTAGTCAGTCTATCAGTCCTGCTCAGTTCATGCAGGAGAAAAGATTGATCACCTCTCATTAGTCAGAACCACCGTCAAGGGAAAGGGGTTAGAATGTTTAACCTCTGAGTGCCTGTTGAATGAATGTGTGAGTGAATGAAACAGACAGTGTAAGCAATAGGCTGCTCCATCCATGCACCAAGACTGGGAAGCACTGGTCGGGGCAGATGATTGGGCCCTCACCTATGGTTCTGTGGCAATTGATATATGTCATACAGAGGCCTTACACCCTCCCTAGCTAAGTCATGCCTAAGTTTCCATGAGGAATGTGGTCAGGTGGTCATCTAAATGGTCTGTCTCTTAAGAGCACTGTCTTGGTTACTTTTCTTCATTGCTGGGACAAAACACCCAACACCCAAAATGAAGGAAGGAAAGGTGTATTTAGCTTTCACAGTTTGTAGAGGCTTCAGTTCACAACCAGCTGGCTTCAGAGCAGGGTGGCATGTCACAGGGGCCACACTTGAAGATAGCAGAAGACAGCAAAAGCAGCAAGTGCAAAAGCAGAGGGAAGCAAGCCTCATTTCCTCCCTTATATTGTAAGCAGTTCTACCCAGCCCCCAGGGCAGGTGTAGCACTATACAATCTCTATGCCCTCCTCTTGCAGAGAATGAAGATATTTACAAATTGAGCACTCTGGCCCCCTGCTAAGTACCTTAAACTTCTAAACTTTTCAAGTTGACAAAATTTATCAATCATTACAGGCACCCACCCTTTGTCATGCCATCATTCAAGGACACACAACACACACAGGGAACCAGAAATGGGAATTAATTAGCCCAAACCTATGGTCCTTGTCCAAGAATTTTAAAAAGGGATTTTCTGAGTGTGTAGAGTACTAAACTTCTCAAAGAAAAACAAGAGACCCACTCTGCCTGAGAATTCTGCCTTAGCCCCCTCTTCAGCCACTGCGGTTGCTACCAACACCTATAACTCCACTCCCCTCTCCCAACTTGTCTGCTTCCAGCCAGTTGAACCAGCTTGCATTCAGCCTCAGAGGCCCTCCCTCCAGAGCCTTCTTCTTCTTGGCATCCTTTTATGCTTGTCCTGGTCAGATGGCATCATCTAACTCCCACCTGAGATGACTGTCAGCAATTCCTTCTGACTCTGTTCAACACAGAAGTGTTGCCACACTGAGAAAAAATTGAACTGTCAACCCCGATGAATGAGTTGACATGGACTTTCTCAAAGGTCACCTGTCTAGAAGCATAAAATCAGTCAAGCACTTCTCATAGACATCAAAGAGTAGGGAGAAAAAGCCTATCAATATGTCAAAAGTTAGAGATGGGGGTATAGCTCAGTGGCACAGTGCCTGCCTGGCAAGCACAAGGTTGTGAGTTTGAGCCCTGGTACAAAAAAAAAAAAAAAAAGCCAAAATTTACCGTTATTACCCAGAAGCCTGATAGAAGAACTATGGACATTTAGACAGTGGAAGTGAACTCTCTGCCAGAAAAAGGTTACCATAACTGGGGCAATTGGGACTCTTGCCTATTGCCCCATTGGCCCACCACGAACTTACAGCCTTGGAGGATATTTCACCAAACATGAATTCCTGTGACCAAGCCAGTCAGCCTCCCTCTCATTTAATCCTGTGCTTTATCCAAGAGGATGATGCCTGCATCAGCCTGAGACAGATAACCCCAGTCCCGGAATTTTGAACACTCTCCTCCCAGAGGTGGGAACCAAAGACTCACCTCCAGGCCTGACCACAAACCATGCTCCCATAGCAATTGAACTCTGCAAGCCCCATAGACAGTATCTTATGTCATAGGAAGCACACAGGCATCCAGCCACACCTGAGCCACCTAAGAGTTCAGGATCCTGATGGACAGTTAATCACCTTGAAACACTCTTCCCTCCCTGATAAAAATGCCCAATGGGGATTTACCAGCCAGTGAAAGATTTCCATGCACCTTGCACTCTGTGGTTCCTGCTCCATACACCCTTTTTGGACTGTTACCTCCAGATGCCACCTGGTTTACATGTCTAGATTTAAAAGATGCCTTCCTCTGCTTGTGGGTTGCTCCCATGAACCCCTTCAACTGGGGAAATCCTGAGACAAAATACAACTCACTTGGACTCAATTGCCACAAGGAGTTAAGAATCCCTGCTATTTTGGGAGAGGCTCTGACAACAGATTTGGCAACTGTGAGGTAACCTGTTTCTCTGTCCCCTCCTGCTTACTGTCATGGTCCCCTAGGGGGAAAATACAATTATATATCCAGAGGCTTCAAAACCAAAAAACACTTATAAATTGCTAAACTGCTAAAATATACCTCTCCTGCCTGTAAAGCCAGTTCAAGATCTTCCAACTACCAGTGCCACTGCAATTGCCCTCCATATACATTACCTCAGTCTTCTCCCACCTACAGCCTGCTGGAACACCTGCCTGGGCCTAAAAAAATGCCTTCTTCTGCCTTTGAGTCGTGCCTGGCAGTCAGCTCCTCTTCACCTTTATATGGAAAGACCCCAGTTCTGAACTGAGAGGTTAACTGACCAAGGCTCAACTTCCCAGAGGTCCAGAAACTTGTTTGCCTTCTTTGAAGAAGCCCTCACAACTGACATTTCCAGTTCCCCAGTACAAAATAGCACTGCACTTCTGATTAATGACACCCAAACTGCCTACTAGAAAGACACAAAAGCTCTGCTGCAGTATCTGGCAGAAACTGGCTATGAGGTAACTTGGGAAAGGCTCTCTCTATGGCCCCAACCTTGGGAATTCCAGATGTAAATGGAATTCTACTTGTTTGTCACTGATGCTTACTCAGACTGTCAGCTCCTGGGAGCACCCGGTGGCCCACCTGTGCAAATACTTTGATCCAGTTGCTAAGGGTTGCCTCCTCACCTTGCCTCCACACTCTAACAGCCACTGTCCTTCTGACCAAGAAAACTGCTTGTAGTATTAAGCCACTCAATCCTGCCAGGTACCTGTCCACCATGCCAGGTCCACCACACAATGACTGCCTGGCAAGCACAAGGTCCTGAGTTCAATTCCTGGCACATGCACAAAGAAAGAATCCCCTGACAGATGCTGAGTACAGCTTTTTTACAGATGAAGTAACAGAGGCTGACAGACTAGATATGCCATGGTTACTTTGGACAAAGTTATTTTGGACAAGACTCCCCCAAAGAGATGATCTGTACCATGAATTGCTCCTGCTTCCTGCTGCTGTCTGCCAATGAGGCCAAACCTGTGCTCAAAACAATCTGGTTCCAGAGGCCTAAGCCCCTTCCAGGGATTCACCTGATTACCTGAAACATCCACCCCAGCCAGAAAAACTTTACTCAGTACTATCTATTAATGTTCATCTGCACCCACTCAGGCTGGCCCAAGACATTCCCTACCTGCACTGAGAATACAGCAGAAGTTTGTAGGGTTATGAGAAATCATCCTTAGATATGACCTACCCTTGATTACTGGTACCATTACAGGCCTGCAGCTGTAGCACAGGTAACTCAAACCTCGCAAAACTATTAAAGATTAAATAAAAATTATATACAGCATATGGGTCATAAAGTTCTGAAAGGATTAAAGAAATAAAGCATAACCCTACAGGAATAGCTTGTAACCAGTTTAGCTAGAGGACCAGCCATACCTGTAGAAACCCCTACACATACATATAACCCACATGCATGTTAGCTACCTCTACAAGTTTCAGAAATTCATCTTTAGATCCACCATTCCAAAGTTCTGAAGACACAATGCACTCAAAACCCTGCTCTGGTCATTCTGGATGCTGACCAGTCCATGCATGGCTGAAGCCTGAAGGCATCATTTGCAAGATTGCTCCATACCTCAATGCATTATTCCTCTTGATTTTTGTGCCTTTTCAGATTGCTTATCCCAGTCCTTGCTTCCACTTCAGCTTGTGCTTACTGTATTTTCCACCTTGGTTTTTGCTCCCAAGCCCCCTGCTAGCTATGGTTTTTGCCTTAGCTCTAAGATTTGATGAGTGTCCAAGATACATTGGTCACTTTCCTAGATCACTCCTTCACTCCCTTGCCAAAGACAACTTAGCGAGAGTCTCTATAATAAGGGAAACAAACTACAAATTCCTGTGGTAAAACTCCAGTTGTGGGGACCTTGACTAGGGCCCATCCTAGAACCACTGACAGCCCTAATGTTATTGCTTCTAGTTGGGCTTTGTCTCAAAAGATCACATGTGACATGCCCAGGAAAAATTTTCTGGGGAAACTAAAAGAGGGGAAAAATGTAGCAGAAAATGCCCCACCCTCAGCCAGTATACTTCAGTTGCCCAGGTAATAGTTCCTGTTGCAGTTCCTGTTACTACTGCCTCCTAGAAATGGCTGGTGACTGTGATGCCTAGCTGGCCACCATGATGCATATTGTAAAACCAATCAAAGCCCATTACTCTGCCTCTGTACTTCCCCTTTCAACTCCATAAAAACCTCCCCCCTGAGCCTTCAAGGCCTGACATTTTGAGGGACAATTGAGTCCCTGTCAGTGCCTGTCAACATAAAACAAATCTACCTTCAAATCCTGGGTATCATTTTGGTGTTTCTGTTTGTCATTGCAGTTCCATTTCTAGAAATCTACCCTGCATATATCCTCTCTGTTGTGCAAAATGACACATGCTAATCATGTAGAGTGGCTCCCATAGCCAATGGGGGGTACAGTCCAAGATCCTCAGGAGATAACAGAAAAATATATGTGTAAAGCCCAGCATTGTAGCACATACCTGTAATCTCAGCACTTGGGAAGCTGAGGCAGGAGGATCATTGAGAGTTTAGGGCCAGCCTGGGATATACTATGACTCTATCTCAAAAAATATATATACTCACATATCATATATGTATGTATATAATGTGTATGTGTGTGTATACACAATGTCTTTTCCTAGCACTATGTGTATTTAACACTTTTTTAAAAATCTCAACTAAGCACTTACCATGCACTAAGACCATAGCTTCAGCATTAGTAGACTGCCTTGCTTATGACAGTTGAAGCAAAGCTTACTTCTGTGTTAGAAGTTTGTTTGTGTTTACATTGTAGTTCACATAGGCTTTTATTTTTGATGTATCTTTTAGGTTTTATAAGCAAGTAAACAGCTGATGTGCAAACATTGATGTCTATTCTGAGCACTCATTACATATTTGGTATTTTATTTTTTGGCATCTTATTTCCCTGCTAAGTATACATAGTCAATATAGTAGAAAGCTCCTGGCAAAACAGAAAGAGAAGAGAGGTGACACTAATAGACTGCCACATAGGAAAAGAAAGCTAACCACAGGTGCTGTCAGTGTAAGCAAGATGTGTGCATGGAATATGCAGTTGTCATGTGTGAAGACTCCCTTGGGTGTGACAGTTGAGCAGTTAGATGCAAGCTTATTTTTGTGGTAGAGTTCTTTTTATTGGTATTTCCATTGTAGTGCAGATAGGAATTTATTTCTGATGTTATCTTTTAAGTTTTGTTAGGAAGTACACAGCTTATGTGAAAATGTTGATGCTTCTTCTAAATGCATAATACATATTAAGAATTTAATAATTTATTTTATTAATATTTTATATTTCTGCTAGCTACACACTGTGTAGTATAACAAGAATCTCCTAACAAAATAGCAAGATCACTGAGATATAAAGTGTGTCCTACGAAAAGGCCAGGAAAGCAAAAGACATGTGCTGGCAGTGTAAGAGATGCGTGTGTACAGAACATGCTGTTGTCATGCATGCAGACATGCCTTACATGTGGTAATCAAAGTAAAGCTATTTTTTGTAGAGTGTTATTGGTATTTTCATTGTAGTTCATAGGGAATTTATTTCTGATGTTGTTTTTAGACCTTGTACACCAAAAACCAGTTGATGTTGAAAATTTTGATGCCTTGTATAAATAGTGAATATTAAAAACTTGATACTTTATTTTGTGATTTGTTTCTCTTAAGTATTCATTGTTTAATAAAATTCATAAAATTAAAATTGATAATTCATCAACAGACATATTCTAAAGAATAAACTTGGGTCCAACAAATCCACTTCCATGTTCCTTGGTGACAAAATTTGTCTTATGCTCAGGCAACTGTAATTTATTAGAAACAAACTGTGTCCATTGACTCTACCTCTCATCAGAATAAGGATATAACATTCTAGGCCCTGATGTAGCTGTAGGGATAGAGGAGTGAATGAATGCTCTAAGTGTTAGTCAGCCTTTTGTTACCATAACAAAATACCTGAGGGAATCAACTTAAAAACAGGAAAAACCTTGTAGGTAATGGGGATCATAATCCTTGAGTTTAAACTGTACTAAAAAACTACTGGAATAAAAACAGCATGGTACTGGCCAAAAAACAAAACAAAAAACCAGATCTGATGACCAATGGAACAGATTCAAAAATGCAAAAACAACTCTATACATACCCAGCAGCTGTATTTTTGACACAGGAGCCAAACACTTTCACGATAAAAGACATCCTCAATAAATGGTGATGAAAAAATTGGCTTTCCACATGCCAAAGATTAAAACTTTTCACTATGCTTTAAATGGAAATCTACAATAGGAATTTTGTTGAAGACACTGGTGGAGGCAAAAACATTATGAACAAAATTTCTGTTGTAGAGGAAGTACCACAAAGAACCAATAATTGGGATCTCAACTTAATAAAAAGACTTTCACAGAAAAAAAAATCATCAACAGAGTAAAGAGAAGCCCATAGTGTGGGAAAAATATTTTGCTAGCTGTTCCTTGTCTGTGGCCATGAGAGTGCTCTAAGTTCCCAGGAGATAGGAGGAGACTGATGAGAGGATGAAAAAATAAAGATAGAGACAGAAAGCTGGGGTCAGGTGGAACCCTTCCTCCAGAAGGGAGGAAGAGACTGGTAACCACCAGTGCTTTTATTTTATACACTTGTCATACCACACCTCTTTGCTTAACTAGCTCACTTCTTACTTCCCATTTTCTGGGGCTGGAAGGCCAGTTCACTTCCAGCCTCCACACCCTCAGAGCATTTCTCGGGTGCTCCAAGAACACCCGAGGGACACTCCTTGGGACACTCCCACTGTTCACTTGTGCTTTTGGCTCTGCAAGTGTGAACAATCAGTAGCTCAGCAGCTCTGAGCCTTTCCTCAGACAAAGGAGTAGCATATAGAATATATAAAGAAATTTTAGGGAGCTAAAGATGGCTGATCAGTGAGCAACAAAATACAAAGTCTCAAGTGAGAAATAACTTATATGCCAGAATAAAACATCTTGGAGAGACCCAGACAGAGGGAGATTGATCCTCTTGACACAGGAAGAAATTAAAATGTAAAAAAGCTCATCAAACATGCAGTCTTGGGGCTACAATTGGAACAGCTAAAATTACCAGATAAGGTGCTTTCACTGTGACCCACCAAGTTTGCGCCAGCCGGCAGAGCTGCCCAAACTTGTTCTTGCCGCCACTCACAGGAGCCACAGCTGTGCTGAAGTCAGGAGTTGGTGAGCCCAATGGAGAATGGAGCAGGTGAAGGGACCTTCATTAATCCATGGTCAGTGCTGGGAATGAGATCCCCCCCATGGGAAGGGCTCGACCAAGTGGGTGACATATTGGAATCAGGCAGGAGGAGCCTGAACTGGGAGTGACAGTGACTTCAGTTGGTTGCTCCCTTACCAGAGCAGATTCATTTGCTTGGACTGGGTCACACCCCTAGCGAGGACCCAATGAGCCATCCCAAATTGATTCCCTGCACCTAGCACACACTAATCTGGTGAAGGCCCCTGAAGTTTGGCTGGCCCAGTGGGGAGGGGCTGGCATAAGCAGCCCCTGCTTATATCTCAGTGACAAGAGCAGGCAGGAGAAGGTGGAGGTCCCTCACCAGCATGCTTCAGAGGAACCATGGCTGACAGCAAAGGGGGCTGGGACCCTCCACTGTACACCTGTGTGGAGGAAGCTGGGACCATGACAGGAGAGAGAGGCAAGAGGAGGCCCCCAGCCCAGAACCCTGAGAGCAATGATCCAGGAGAGGGAAAAACAAGGGAGACTGAGGGTAGCAAACATGCAACATCAGACATGGCTTCAATAGATATTAAGAGATATCTTTGGGATCTCGTAGATGAGCTCAAAAATGAAATATTAGATCAGGTAAAGCAAGATATGAGTAGAGTAATAAAAGAAATGCTAAGCATCTCTCAGGAAGACATAGATGGAAGAAGGGAGGAACACAAAGGTAAGAAACATTTGATAAAGAATATAAAGAAAATATAGAATACATGAAGCAGATTCAAAGAGATTACCAGGAAATCAAAAACTCCATTGAAAGCTGGCAAAACTCCTTAAAAGAAACTAAGGATAGACTATAAAAACTTGAAGACAAATTTGCAATGTGTGATCATGAAAGGAAAGATCTCTTAAAAATAACAAGGAAACAGGCAGTAACAATACAAAGGCTAGAAGATGACAAAAGAATCTATAATTTAAGAATAAGAAATGTGAACTAAGAAGCAGGAATACAAATAGGTGAATTACAAAGACTATTCATGGAAATAATTAAGGAAAACTTCCCAAGCATGAGAAAAGAAAATGACATTCGGTTATGTGAGGCATACAGAACTCCAGCCACCTACAACCAAAACAGATCTACAACCAGACATATAATAATCAAGATACCAGAAATTCAATATAAAAACAATATTAAAAGCCATCAGAGAAAAGAAACAGATTACCTATAAAGGTAAGCCCATCAAGATCATGGCAGACTTCTCGACACAGACCATCAGATCAAGAAGAGCTTGGAGCAAAATATTCCAAGCCCTGAAAGAAAATAACCTCTATCCCAGATTGATATACCCTGCAAAACTGTCACTAGAAATTAATGGAGAAACAAAATGCTTCCATGACAAAGAGGAACTGGGGGAATTTGTGACCACCAATCCAACCCTACAGAGAATACTGAAGGAAATTCTAGAAAGAGAAAAAAAAAACCAGGATTTTAGGAACAGTGGCAGAAAGACCTCAGTGAGTGAGGCAGGCAGTAGAATGAATGAGAAAAGTAGACAAACAAAGACAGAAAAATAGCATAGCAGAAATGAGGCAGAGAAGGATGGCTAGAATCTCTAACATAGATGGCCTTGATACACTATATTGTTAATAGTGCACCAGGATTTAAAACCCACATTTACTCACATCACTCTACTTAGATGTATTATATTCTGTTATAGTCATTCTACCTGTACTAGATTTGAGGGCACAGACAGTTATCCTGAAAATAACAGGATATAATACGGTAATCATCCTTAATTTCCTATTAACTTAATCTAAATCTTTGTAAAACCTACACTGTTTTACCATGACTGATCATAATCAAATCTGGTTTGTTAGATGGCTATTTTGTATTGATAGATTTTATTCAAAGCTGTTATGATTGATAGTATCAAGTCTGAGAGTATAGGCAACTACACTGAAGATGACAAGATTCACTAGAATATCCACTCTGGTTTGATTATTACCTGCCTTTGAAATTTTATGCTGTCTACAATGTTTTGTTTTTACTAATATTGTTATGTACTGCTATATTCAATTATGCCTGATGATATTGACTCTATTGAAGATAGTAAAAGACAACAGAGCAATCATTGCAGATCACCTTGTACTGTGGCTTTATATGACTTTTTTGGTTTTATCTTTTTATAGGAATTTGTTTTGTTTTGTCTTGCTATGTTTTGTTTTCCCTCTAATACAGAAAGGATAGAAATACATGTAGAAACTCATGCATCCATAGCTGTTTACAGTCTTACTGTTTGAATATCTACTTTGTATGCTTTAATTTTGTAACTTGAACAACTATTTCTAAGAGGACAATATGTAATTTATCAACTAGTGATTTCTTACTGTTTATCTTTTTTTTTGAAATTCTGTATTATCTCTACCCCTTACATGTTTTTTTCTCTTTAAATAAAAAAATGCTAAAAAAAAGAAATTTTAAAAATCGTATCTTCCAAATGTAAAGACACAGTCCAAAGATAGGCATCTAAAAGGAACAGACACTACTCAGATGATGAAGTAGAAATGACGATTAAATGTATGAAAAAATGTTCAACATCACTGGTCATTCCAGAGACGCACATTAAAACAATGCTGAGATTCCATCTCACTTCAAAAAGAATGGCTATTATCAAGAAAGCAAGTAATAAGAAATGCTAGTGGAGCTATGCAGGAAAAGAAATGCTTCTCCACTATTGGCGGGAAGGTAGACTCATATAACCACTGTGAAGATTAGTGTGGAGATTCCTCAAAAAACTAAAACTAGAGGTTTCATTTGACCCAGCTATTCTCCTTGGTATCTTCACAAAAAAATTAAAAGCACCACAACACAGCAATATATGCACAGCCGTGTTTATAGTAGCACAGTTTGTAATAGGTAAATCTTGGAAATAGCCCAAATGTCCATCAATCCATGAGTGGATAAAGAAGATGTGGCATTTTTATACAATGGAGTACTACTCTGCCATAGAGGTTAAGCTTAAGACCTTTGTAGCTAAATGGATGCAGCTTGAGATCACGCTCTGAAGTGAAATAAATTGGGCACATATATTTAAATACCTCATTGTTTCTCAAATCTCAGAAATTGAAAGTCTTTTTGTAAGGACCAAAATATATAATAGGTACTGGGAAATGGGAAGAAAATGTTCAAATGAGAAGGAAACAAGCAAAGGGGAAAAAGAAGGAAGAGACAAGAAAATAAAAAAAAAGAATAGAAGGAAAAAATGGAAACAAAGCTTTTGTAACTAAAGAAGGAAAGAAGAGCTATATGAAGGGGAAGGGGATGGAGAAGAAAAAAGAAGAATCAAAATATATCATATTGTGGCTGGGGATTTAGCTCAGTGGCTCAAATGCTTGTCTGGTAAGTGTGAGGTCATGAGTTAGATCCCTGGTATCAAAAACAAACAAACAAACAAACAAACAAATGAGATATATCATGTACAGGTACAAGTTTCCTATGGTTAATATATATATATATATATATCAGTTAAAATATATATATATATCAGTTAAAATATATATATATATCAGTTAAAATATATATATATATATATATATATCAGTTAAAATATATATATATATCAGTTAAAATATATATATATATCAGTTAAAATTAGAAAAAAAGAAAGGTGACTAATAGAAGGGAATAGTAATCTTTAATTTTATATTTGAAATAAATCAGCTTTGCTGGCTATAAAAAGAAGGAAGTAGATGTTGGAACTTAGGGTGCAGAGCAAGAAAGCGACACACCCTCCTTGCTGGTAAGTGGCTGTGGTGCTAGCGAGCAGTGGACCAGCCAGGAAGAGAACCAGTCAGTGTCTCCCACGAGCCACAGGAACGTGGGCTGAGAATCAAACACATACCCCGCCCCATTAGCAACTGGAAGCCAGAGGTCTGAGCATCTGATAGGAGATGACCGTATGTAGTATAGCAAATATGGGGAATTTTCTTCTGTCTTCTCTTTGAAGGTCAATATTGTTTTCACTGTTTTGCTTTGTTCTGGTTAATTGTTTGGCTCTATGTAATATTCTGTTTTTGATTTATAATGTTCTGTTTTTGGTTTGATTTTGCTATGCCTGATTGAATGGACAACTATTTTGAAAATAATGAGCTATACCATGGTACCTATTACTGTTATTCTGGTAACCTTCTGTGTGAAGTTCTGTACCAATTTCACTGCATTGTCTCGATTGGCTTTGTTGTCTTGTTCTGTTGTATTTTACTATCTTCAAAATAAAAATTAAAAAATAGAGTGGAGGAGAAGGAAGTAAAACAAAATCTTATGGGCTGGGGATTTATCTCAGTGGCATAAGTGCCTGCTTGCAAACACATGGTCATGAGTTTGATCCCCCGTATCATTTAAAAAAAAAAAAAGTCCTTGCTTGTCTTTCATGAGTTGTGTGACCATGAAAAGTCTTTTGCTTTATTTGGGTTCCATGAGTTCCAGTTTTCAACACGGAGAATGATGGGGCCCCATGAGAAGGAAAGACACAGGTAGGGTAAACAAAAGAAAATCAAGACAAGAGGAAACAGGGAGATAGATCTTTTGTAAATGGGAAGGAAATCTAGTGATGGAGGGAAGGGTGAGGGAGGACAAGACAAGAGAAATTAAAAGAATTAAGAAATGTTATGAAAGTGTACCCACTCCCCTAAACATACTAATTATGTGCTACAGACATTCACTAATAAAAATTAGAAATATAAAAGATAAGGGAGAGGTATGGTAACTGTTAACAGCCCATGGGAGTTGGGATATTGGCTATTTACTATACTGCTCTGTAGAGTTGATTATTCCAGTAGACATAATTTTTTGATGCCCCTTAAGGATATTTGATCATGATTTTACACTCAATGGTGGCTTGAAAAGAGCTTTTATGAAAACAGTAATATTCATTTGGGAGTTTGTAACTGACATGTTTGCAATACATAATACTTTCATTTTGAGGAACTGGAATACATCTTGATGAAATATATGCCATGTATTTTTTTTGATACATTTTCCTCCACAATTTCATCTCTTCCTCTTCCACTAAGCCTCTTCACCCACTCCATAATATTTCCCTCTCTCTTTTCTACCATCTTTCCTTGGTTTTACTCCTTAGTGCATTTTTTGTTTCTCATACAAAATATAACTTGTGATATTGAAATTTCTAAGTCTGAATTTTTAATCTAACATTATGGGCTCCTGATTCATCCATGTTTTGGCAAAAGACATCATTTCATTCTCTTTAATGACTTGATACTACTCCATTAGGTGTCTACACCACGTTTTTTTAGCGCTGGAAATTAAACCCAGGATTTTAGCACTGAGATACATCCCAGGCTTATTTGTTATTCATTAAATTGCCCAAACTGAGCATGAATGTATGCTCTTCCTGCCTCAATTTCCCAGAGTACTAGGATTCCAGGCATGCTCCACTATTCCCAGGCTATTCCGTATTTCTTTAATCAACTCCTCTGTGGATGGACATTTAGGCTTTTCCCAGAGTTTAGCTTTTCTAAGTTGTGCTGCTACAAATGGATATTTATGCATCACTGCAATATGATTACTTTAATTATAGACACAGCAAACACATAGCTGGGAAAGACTGAATTTTTACTTTTCCATTTTTGTGGACTCTCTATACACATTTCCTATATATTATACCACACTGACATTCCCACCATCTAATATTTCAAAACATGAACGGACTGTGCTTTGGAGGACTGCTTGAAATAGCTATGATCCTAACAGTGGCATTAATTTGGACTTTGAATACACCCACAACATTAGTAATTCTTAAAATACCGAATGTGCGCATCGCATTTAACTACATACATTACTTATATATTTTTTGATATAAAAGTGACCTTTTAAAACATATGTTTAAAAAAATGAACTCGGATCTAGGTCTATACACAAAATTTGTTCTATGCACTCCTGTACTCAAAGACTAAATACAATCTCATTCAACATATTTATAATTTTGAGCATAGAAAATAATTTGTTTATTCTTATACATTCGATCAATTCCAACATGACCTTGGTATAGTTTGCTTGGTTTTAATATTTCTGACACTTGAAGAACATTTTTCTTGTGAGTGCAAATTACCTTCAACTTCTCCTGCAATTTGGTACTCATTTTCAATTTGCTTATCATCTGAGTTTCTTCCATGGCAGCCATGTCAAGTTGGGATATCGAATACTTACTATACAGCTCTGTAGCGTTAATGGTTTTAGTAGACATAATTTTTTTTTGTGTGAGACACAGTCTCCCTCTGTAGTTTAACTTGAACTCACTATGTAGCCCATGATGGCCTTGAACTTGCTGAGCTCTGCCTCAGTCTTCTGAGTCCTGGGATCACTGATGTGCATCATCACATCCAGCTGGTAGACATATTATTAAAAGAAAAATGCCTGAAAAACAGGCTTTAAATTATGTCTATATTAAACATATACAAATATTTTTCTTGCCATTATTCACTAAACAATAAAATTTAACAACTGTTTGCATACATTTATACTTTATTCGTCACTTTAAATAACAGAGATGATTTAAAGAATTTTGGAGAACATGCATAGGTTAAATTCAAATACTATACTATTTTCTTTCTTTTTCATTGTTACTGTTTGTTTTTGAGGTCTCAGTGTGTAGCCCTGACTGGCCTTGAACTAGCTACTCTTTCTACCTCAGCCTCCTAAATGCTGGGATAAAAAATGTGCACCACCACACCCAGATTATGCTATTTTTTGTAAGGAACTTCAGCATCCTCAGATTTTAGCATACACAAGGGGTCCTGGAAGCCATCTACGTAGTGACCAAAGGACAACAGCTGCTGGGTTTGCCATCAGAGGAAAGCTGGGGCTTAGCCATGTGAGGGATGTGGGCAGGGCTCCCCTAGAAGAAACGCTATACTCAGCAGGAAGGACACGCCCAGGACTGCTGTGTGGAGGGTTTAGTAAGCAGGAGCTAATTAGTTCTCCCAATAGTTGCTCTGAGTTGTTAATTACTTGAATCCATTTTACAGGTTCTGAGTAAGTGTCAGCAACTTGCCTACAGCTATAGTAAATGAAAGAACTAGCAGAAGCACCAATTAATTTCTGGGAGTCTTGTGCTCTGCCATTCTTTAAAAAGGGTACCTCTTGCTGGGCATGGTGGTGCATGCCTGTAATCCCAGCACTCAGAGGCTGACACGCAAGGATAGCTATGAGTTTGAGGTCAATCCAGGATACATAGTGAGTGAACTACCTCCCTGGCTGTGTTTTTTGTTTTTTTTTTTTCCTATGTAGTTCATCCTGGCCTTGAACTCATAGCCATCATCCTGCCTCAGCCTCCTGAGTTCTGGGACTACATGCATGCATCCCCAAACTCAGCTAGTATGTAGCAGTTTTGAACATCAATGGATTCATTACAGAAAGCCAGTCTTCCCTGCTGGTCCTCATCATTTCAGATATCACAATAATGTTGCCATGAGAACAAAGCATTTAATGTCCAGACTGGCAACCCGCGTGTGCGCAGAGTATTGAGTGTCAAACATAAGTCACACTCGAGCTCACTGTCCTCATGCTTTCCTGCCTCAGTTGTCCCTCACAGTGCACACTTTCCTCCATGTGCATTAATTCTCCTCATTGTCCTGTGGGTCTCTTACTCCTAGGTGAAACTTTTACTGTTTTCCAAATGTGCATTGCATAGAAGTACCCATACTCACTTTTCCTTTTAACTGCTACCCCAGTCGTATTTTCAAGCAGTTAAACCTGGCCTCCAGGACTTGAAGTCATATTCTAGGTGTTGGCTGGCAGGTCTGACATCTTCATGGAGCAGGATACGATGCAGAGCGATGATGGCGAACCTTTTAGAGCTTTCAGTGATAAAAACAGCTCACTGGGGCACACGTGCCATAGCTTTGCCACCACTGTTCTAAAGCTTTGCTGTGCAGCAGATTCGTCCTTCATTCTGAGGTGACTACAGTGTTTTCAGTGGCTATTCTGGAACACAGATATATGACTCTGGAACAAGTAGCCACTATTGATTCCACCACTAATAAGAGACAGCAACATCCCACTCATCCTAAAATGATGCTCCCTCAACTTGCCCTCTCCTTCCAGAAAGGCAAACTGGTCTAATCAGGTAAATACCAGACCAAGCCCAAGTGCGAGCCATTCTAGAACATACTTGGATGGCACTCACCAGTAGTGTCAAGGTGAGCCAGGCTTGGTGGCACATGCCTGTAATCCCAGCTCTCTGGGAGGCCGAGGCAGGAGGATGGAAGATTCTAGCCCCACCTGGGTAACATAGTGACTTCACAAGACCCTGTCTCAAAATAAAAGATGAAAAGGGCTAAGGACATAGCTCAGTAAAATGGCTCCGATACTGGGGGACAAAGTGTCAAGGTCATGATGGACACACAAAGACTGAGCAGCTGTTGTGGATCAGAGGAAACTGGAAAGATGGGAGCCGGGACAATGGGAAATGCAAGCCGGGATTACAGTTTAGCTGGTAAATTTGAATCATGTTAGTGAAACAAATGACAAGAACGCTCCAAGTCTGACTTGAAAGCCAAAAGCTTGTCTCCCACCACCAGAATGCGCTCTGAATTTCAGGTCTATCCAAGTTGCATCCAGCTTGTCTGGTGCTTGCAAGACACCTAAGTGTCTGAAAATGTCACTGTCCTTCATTGGAACACCAACCAAGGGGAGCAGGTAGCATTCATTAGCCCTGTTCTACAGATGATGATGCAGAAACAGAGTTTTAAGTGACTTCTGCAAGGTCACAAGCTGATAAGTGGGAAAGCTAGACTTCTCACACAAACTGTCTGGCTGGTTTCTATAGTTCCCATGGAGAATTTCGGTTACTTGGAAACTTCATTTGGAATGATCTATGGACTAAAGAACATCACTCACTGTTACTGTTTAGGGTCTTTAGGCACTTGATGCTTCAGAGCCTGAGTGACTCTGTCCAGTGGTGCTAGGGAGCTGTTTAAGCCCACCTAGCGGTGCACTAGCTCTGCTGAGAGGGTGCTGAAGCTTGGCTAGGTCAGCCTACGGGCTGTTATGGCTTGGACCTAGGTGTCCTTAAAGCCACATGCACTCCTAGGTGGCTGGATCGTGAGTGTGTGGAGCTGGATCTAGGGTATGTGGTACTGGTATTAAGGGTGTATGATAATTACATTAGTCACTGATTGGTTTGGCATAGCTCTTGGGTGTGGGTGGCACCAACCAATGGGCTCATAACCTGGATGTGATAAAAAGGAAAGGAATGTTTGCTGCTTTTCTGCCTGCTTTGCAATGGACTGTTTCTCTTCTGTGATGCCCTTTGGCCATGCAGATCTGCCTTGGAGCCAGCTGACTATGGACTGAAACTCTTACAAACTATGAGCCAAAATAAACCTCTTCTCCTTTAACTTTGGTTGTCAGGTATTTTGTCTTAGCAACAAGAAAGTAACCAAGACACTGACTTTGCTCTAGGGAACCTAACAGATTCCCTTTCCATTCCTGAGACTTAGTTCTGTACTTTAGGAATGAGGTTCTTTTTTTCTCTACACAAACACAGAATCAAATATATGCTGTGTAATCGGCAAGTTTGCAAAGTAAAGATTCCAACTCCCTCTTCCATAATCAGAACTATGTGATCTGGCAGGCTCCTAACATTATCTGTGAGTCAGTTCAAGCAGAAAAATAAAATCTTCTAACTGGTGTGGCTGGGTAGAATGGGCGGAGAAGGCTGAACTCCTATTCATAAAGTCTGATCCATTTAGAAACAAACTCACATGCTATCAGATCTGGTTTGTGTTCATCGCTGAGGCGAGGGCAGTCTCTAAACGCTGGGATGACTCAACCAGGATTTCATCCGGCACAGGAGCTCTTGCTCTGCACCCTGGAGGCAGTTACTTCCTGCAAATAGGAGATGCAGAAAAGTACATGCACTCAGAGTTAGTTGATTGTGTTGATGGAAGCAGAGAAGAGGGCTGCGTGTCCTGGCTCCCTTCTATGAGACCAACTGAAGTGCAATGAGGCGATAGTTACGCATTCCCTGCTAGCCGGCCAGTAGCTTCCTTCCAGGAGAAAATATGCACTGAGAGACTTTACCAACCAGCCTGGTGGAGCTGGGAGAGTGGAGTGTTTGCCCGTTTCTGCAGTATTGACACTCGTACTCTGGCTGATTTCAAGCTCCTCACTGGACATCACTGAGTGAAGAACTAGGAAGAGATGTGCTGCACACCTGTAATTCCAGGGCTATGGGAGGCTGAGACAGGAGGATTGCCTCAAGTTCCAGCATAACCTGGCAACTTTGAGACTTTGTCTCAAAGTTTAAAAAAGGGGAGACACGGGCTGGAGATGTGACCAAGTGCAAAGGCCCTGGGTTCAATCCCCAGTGCCACAAAAACCCAAAAAACAAGATCAAAGCATTGTGTATACTTTCCACTGAACAAACACAATGGATGTAAATGCCAGAAAGGTACCTATAACTGCAACAAAATAATTAGGCAATGATAACTTTGCAGTATTTATTACATCTGTTTAAATGGAATTTACTTAATTGCAAGTTTGAATAATTCCACTTTAATAATGGATGTGTTTAATAACTCATAATTTCCCACTTGGTTCTCAGGAGCCTGTGAGATACAACACAAAGGGCCCTACCACATGGCGACAGGAGGCCTGGGACAGTGC
This sequence comes from Hydrochoerus hydrochaeris, assembly GCA_004027455.1. Taxonomy (NCBI): domain Eukaryota; kingdom Metazoa; phylum Chordata; class Mammalia; order Rodentia; family Hydrochaeridae; genus Hydrochoerus; species Hydrochoerus hydrochaeris. The sequence continues at coordinate 65,256 of PVLA01001150.1, read as the reverse complement.
CGGCCTGGCCCAGAGCCAGGAGCAGCATGGCAGGCTGTGCTTCCTAAAGACACTCTGGTCCTCACTGCAAGCATCTGTCCTCACACTGGACAGTCATCATCCCAGCAGGCCTTGTATTGCTGTGGCCCTTGGCAAAACACAAACCATGTCAAGCGTGGTAGCACATGGGAGGCTGAGGTAGAAAGATCTCTGTGAGTTCGAGGCCAACCTGGAATATGTATGAGTACACTACATAGTGTGTAACCAGCCTGAACTACACAGCAAGATCTTGTCTCAAAAAACCAAACCAAATCAAACCATAAACCTGTGCCCGTTCTTATCAAAGTCTTCAGGTCCTAGTCCCAGAACTCTGATTTCATAAGCTAGAAAAGTGAACCCCAAAGAGTCACAGCATAAGGCCAGACATGCACACCTGTTATCCCTGCATTTGGGAGGCCAACGCAGGAGAAGAATTGCCACAAATTTGAGGCCAGATTGGGCAATACAGTGAATTCAAAGCCAGCCTGAACTACATAGGGAGCCTTATCAAAAACACAAAAGCAGAACACAGACAAATCTCCAGAGCTCCACATCTGAGAAAAAGTGACTATGATAAACCCTGATATCATTTGCTTTCCCATTTGGTTTGTTGTTGTTGTTTGTTTGTTTTTCAGTACTGGAGATTGACCTCACACTGAGCTGTATCCCCAGCTCTTTAGAGACAAATCTCATGAAGTCTGCTCAGTTGCCCAGGATGAGGTCAATTCATGTTCCTCCTGCCTCAGTCTCCCAGAGTGCTAGGATTTCAGGTATGAACCATCACACATGGCTTGTTTCCTTTCAAAGTTTTTCTGTTTTTTGTTTTCTATCAGTGATTAGCCTTCGGGAGGGAACCACAAGCCGGGTTGTGCAAGGCAACTAACCAGGCCCAACTGCCTGTGTACACAGCTCGCCTCCACCTCATCTTCCCCACCTACCTTGCATGACGATAACCAGTCCCTTTCCTAGGACTCATATTTCCACACTCAACTGGGGAGAATGCGACTGCTCCTACTGATAGCACAAGGTTCATTGGTAATGAAGATGGAAAAGGTAATGTATATAAGTTATTTTTGGCGGGGGGTTAAGAACAGGAAAACTTTATTGACAGAAAAAGCTCTGGAGAGACAAGAGGAGACCTAAAAGTGGATTACCAACAAGCCCACTTCGCAAAGGAAGTTTTATAAAGCAAAATCATGAGGTGAGTACAACATAGGTCAAAACTATGATCAACCAATAAGACTACAAGTATAGCTACTTAATTAGCATTGATCCAGAGGGGAAGCAGGTCATGGAGCAAGTGTACATGGACTTTCTTTTTTTAAATTTTATTTAAAGAGAAAAAAAAGCAAAACAGAAAAAAAGGTAGGAAATAATATAGAATTAAAAAAAACAGTAAGAAATCACTAGTTAATAAATTACATATTGTCCTCTTAGAAATAGTTGTTCAAGTTACAAAATTAAAGCATATAGAGTGGACATTCAAACAGTGAGACTGCAAACAGTTCTGTTCAATGATCTAACAAAAACTTAGTAATATGGTTATCAATCCTACATACTTAAACATATATGCAGTTATATCCTTTAGAGTATGTTATTTTCCTCCTTTTGCTTTTTAAGCCCATTATCTGTTTAGTTATATCATGTTTCAGCTTGCTCAGTACCTTACTGATCTTTTTTGGTGTTATTTCCTTTTTAATAACCTTATATAATTCTATTGTTTTGTTTTTGAGTTTCTCCTCATGCCCCATGGATCAGCTTTGGTGGAGTTGGGAGTTTTGGGAGGTATTTTATTACCTTGTTTTCCCATATTCTATTGTTTTTGCTGTTGTTTAGTTTTTTTTTTTTTGAAGGTAGTAAAATACAACAGAACAAGACATAACACAGCCAATTGAAACAGTGCAGTGAAATTGGTACAGAACATCACAACAGGTTACCAGGATAACAGTAATAGGTACCATAGTATATCTCATCTTCACAATAGTTGTTCTTTCAATCAGGTTTAGCAAAGTCAAACCAAATACAGAACACTATAGAACTTATAAATTATTTTTTACTACTGATTTTTTCCATGTTGAGGATCAAACCTGGCACTTTGCCCATGCTAGACAAATGCTGTACCTCTGAGCTACACCCCTAGCCCAAAGTGAATTTTGTTTGTCTTTGAGACAAGGAATCATTATGCAGTTCAGGCTGGTCTTGAGCTCACTATGCAGCCAAGGCTGGCCTCGAACTCACAGTGATCCTCCTGCCTCAGCCTCCTGAGTGCTGAGATTACTGGTACGTGGCACCACACCTGACCCACAGTGATCTTTTAAAAATAGTTTTACTGGAACAGGTACTTCATGAGGATTGTGGAGTCCATATAAAATGCTATATTGTAAAAATGCCAGCTTGCATCCACTTAAATTCCCTGTCTTATTTTTCTCTCATTGCTGAGACAAAACACCCAATGCCAAAAGTTAAAAAAGGGTTTGTTTTGCTCACAGTCTGTAGAGGTTCTCCCCTACCCCCACCCCCTCAGTAAGGAGGATTAAACCCAGGGTCTTAGCACTGAGCTACATGCCCAGCCCAAAGAGTGGTTGTTTCTAGAATGGTTACAAGCAGATGAAAACCAGGTTCCATTACTGAACCATTCTGGGGCACAGATTCGCAGGGTAAAAGGGGCAGGATAGCAATAGTGTGAGCCTGACGGATGTATCTCCTGTGAGGCTTAAATATGCTCCTGATAATGAACAGCCCTCGAGCAGTATCAGGGAGATACATGTTGCAGAGCTGATTGTTAGAGTAGGAGGAATAAACTGCTGTCCAAAAGTCAGGTGTGATAATTCCAGTATTTAGCAGATTGAGGCAGGAAGATTGCTGTGAGCTGGAGGCCAGCCTGAGTTACATCATGAGTTCAAAGCCAGCCTGGGCCACAAAGTGAGACCCTGTCTCAATGCCCGCTCCTAAAAATAATAATGAAAAAAGCAAAAAACCAAAAAACCAGTGCTCAGTCTGGCCAACATCTCAACAATCTGTCTCAAAGCAACAGAATTTTTAAAAATTCTTTTGCTTTTTGCCAACATAGGCTTCATCTTTGACCAGAAAATAGCTCCTCTTCTTGACCTTGTGTTTCCACCCCTCAGACTGCTTCTCATACATTCTCTGAGATCAAAGCTACTGCTTTGCTGCTGTGTGGACCCTACCGTGTGCAGGCAGGCTAAAGTGAGATATCTAAACTGGATGGGTGGCAGCCGCCTGTAATACCAGCACTCTGAGAAGCTGAAGCAGGAGGATGGCTAGTTTTAGCCTGGCCTGGGAAATTTAGAAAGATGCTGTCTCAAAATAAAACATTTTTTAAAAAATTTAAAAAGAGTGGTAGTTGGGATGTAAGTCAGTATAAAAGCCTTGTATTTACCCCAAGTACTAAGAGAGACAGAGACAGAGAAAGACAGAGACAGAGTCAGAGACAGAGTCTGACTTCAGACCCAAACGTGCTGCTTGAAATCTTGGAAAAAAACCAAACAAAAAATCTTGGAAAACATTGTCCCAACATCCCTGTCATTGTGGTCAGCTTCAAGAACTGTATTTTTCTTTTCTTTTCTTTTTTTGTACCAGGGATCGAACTCATGACCATGAGCTTGCAAAGCAGGTGCTTATGCCACTGAGCTAAATCCCCAGCCTTTTTTTCTTTTTTTTTAATCCATTTTATTCAAACATAAAAAAGAAGAAAAAAATTACAATAAAATTTCCAAGCACATCAGTCAGGGGGTAACAATGGTACATATATTGTGCATTGTCTTCCCCAAATCATTCACCCAGAGCACAAGACATCTGCCTTCAATTGTCCGAACAATACCAGTACAAATCTTTCTCTTCAGTGAACTCAGAGAAATTGGTAGTGTGACTATCTTAACTATTTATTTTTCTTTCTTTTTTTCTGAGACAATGTCTCAATATATAGTTCAGTCTGGACTTTAACTCACAATGTGGCCCAGGATGACCAGGAACTCAAATCAATCTTCCTGCCTCAGCCGCCCAAATGCTGGCATTATGGGTATGCAATCACCATGCCTGGCTGAGACCTGTATTTTTTGGTACTAAAGTATACATAAAAAATGTACCACTGTAATGGTTAAACATCAACAATGTACAAGCATCACTACCATCTATTTTAGAATTATTTTTTAAGATATCCACAATAGTTACTTGTTTATGGAGGTTATGTGCTCAGTTGTCAAACATACACAGTCCATGAGAGTTTACAGGGAAAAGCATATTTCTCCTCCATCTCAGGTGTTTAGTCCCCCTGCTTCCATTCTTCCTCTCCAGAGACAATAACTAATCATTTCCATCCTTCTTTGTATGAGGTTAAGAACAGGGACACTTAGCAGGCATGGTGGTGCATACCTGTAATCCCAGCATTCAGTAAACTGAAGCAGGAAGATTGCAGCCAGTTTGAGTCCAAAATGAGTCACATAGTGAATTCAAGTTCAACCTAAACCACACGGTGAGAACCTGTCTCAAAAGAAAGAGAGCGAGAGAAAGAGAGAGGAAATTAGAGTAATGAAACTGGGTATATAATCCTAGCAATTTAACAATTTAGAGAGTACCTGTCTCAAAATAAAAACAATAAAGAGCTGGAGATCGATCTCCAGCACTGAAAAAGGACAAGGGAAGTAACCACCAGGAAGGGGCCTCCATAGACGGGCATCAATGAGTTGATGGGGCCAGGGCTGCTTTGCTGGCTGAGCACCTTTTGGAGTCTGGTTTGCTACTTCCTCTTTCCTTGGTGCCTCCCTGCAAGATTCAATTTCAGGTTGACATGGTCCTGCTCCAATAGGCCCCAGGAAGCCTTTCCTGGACCTCATGGGGACTCACAGAGATAGCTCGATACCTACTTTTCCTCTAACCTCAACCCAGAATAACCATCCTGATGGATGAATGTTTTGCTTGATTTCTTAATGAGATACAACTTGTCACCTGGTAATTTGTTTTCTGATAGGCAAGGCCAGATGGCACTTTCGGTGATAAAACTGTTCAGAGAGAGAGGTTTCACTACGTTTTCTGCACTGTTTCTCAGCAATCAACATTTCTGCTCTTGTGTATACTTATCCAATGTTTATCAATACACTTACAGCATGTAATAATTTTGTTTGTGGTGGGGAGCTGGTGCATGTACATAATGTATCCCAATTTTTTTTTTTTACTCCAGAACACCTTCTTTTCTGAACCTAGAAACTTAGATATTGTGGACAATTTTTTTTTTTGTGCTGGGTATTGAACTCATGACCTCGTGTTTGCCAAGCAGGCATTTACACTGCTGAGCTAATCCCCCAACCCGAAACTTAGATATTTAATGATGGAAATGATGTAGAGCTAGGCATTGAGAAGCTCACTGTAACCCCAGCAGTAGGAACTTGAGGCAGGAGTATTACAGAATTAAACCCAGTTTGGGCTACATGGCCAGCCTGAGCTACATAGTAAGACCTTGTCTTAAAAATAAATTAATAATGAGCTGGGCATGCTGGTGCAGGCCTGTAATCCCAGTACTCAGCAGGATGAGGCAGGTGGATTGTTGCAAGTTCAGGACCAGCCTGGGCTACAAAGTGAGCTCAAGTCCAGTCTGAACTACATAGCAAGACCCTGTCTCAAAAAAAAATAATAATAACAAAGAAAAAGCAATAAGTAAATAAATAAATACACTTAGGAGGCAAAGGTAGGAGAATCACTACAAATTAAAAGCCAACCTGGGCTACATAATGAGTTCAAGACCAGCCTGAACTACACAGTGACATTCTTTCTCAAAAAAGTTAAGTAATTAAATAATAAATAAGTAAAACTGATGCAGGACACTCCTGATATCCAAATGGGGCCATGGGCCACTCCTTTCCTCTCCTTGGAAACTGGGCAACACCCCAGGGCCAATCCCCTCACCTTTGTCCTAAAGCCTTCTACTGAGAGGATAAGACACATGTGAACCATAGCCTTTTGCATGACCTACAGTAATCTAGGAGCTCATTAAAGCTTGTGCATATGGACTGTATCTCATACATCCAATTATAACAGAATGAATTATAAGGACATGGGTGATAGAACAGACAGGAGATACAAAGCAACAGATGAGTTTTACCCATGAAATGCTCATTGCTAAATTTGTGTGCATTTAGAATTTGGGTCTTTAAAGTTTTCTTTTGATTGTTCTGGGAGAAGTAGTCCAATTCACTATACTGGCACATGAAAAACCAGATTTGCAATTTTGGAGAAGGTCAAAAGTGAATCATCAGATTCATGCATGGGTGATGATAATGACTTTGATGTTGGCCATGAGAGTCAAAGTTCCTGTGACAGTGAAATGGAGCAAGAATTGACCTATATAGACACAGGGAATGCAGCTCTCCTTGACTGACATGATCAATAAAACAAGATGAGTATATATTTGATTAGTAGCAATGATACAAATGGTCACACAACCAAATAGAATGATCTGATGTTAAATCTATGTCTGAAAATATAGTGAGGGTCTTCCTAGGAATGAAACAAATTAGATGGAATGCCAGCACTGCCATTCAATGTTGGAAATTGTTTGTAACAAACAAAATTCTACAAAATGTTGTGAAATACACATATGCTGAAATACAAATAAAATATTCTGTATGTACCATTAGCCATAATGAAAAATGAACTTATTATGACACCTCACTAGCTATATGGAAGCATTCATAGGTCTGCTGTACTTAACAAGGCTTTCTCATGGTAATCACAAGAATGCAAAAGACTTATAGAAAAGTATTGGGTGTTTACTTGAAGTTTGTAGAATAACAGTGATACTGAGATTTGATTTCCTTCAGAATTGCCTGGAGTTTGATGACAATACCACCCACAAAGAAAGAAAAAGAATTTATAATCTAGCTGCTATCTGCTCATGGATTGAAGATTTGTGGGTAATCGTCAAACAAGTTACACACTATCTGAATAAATGACTATTGATGAACACCTTGCAGTACTGCATGGTTGCTGTAGCTTCAGATAGCATATTCCCAAAAGTCTTCAAAATATAGCATAAAAGTTTATGCCTTTGTAGATTTGAAGACTTATTATACTTTTAATTTAAACATTTATTCTGGAACTCAGACATCAGGTCCTTATTAGTACAGTAATAAACCAAATGATGATATCATCTCCCAATCTAATTGGAACGTGACATTCAGAAATTGGTTTACCACTTTCTAATCAATGTTACATTTGCTAATGGAACACAAATTGATCAATGCAGGAACTGTACACAGGAACAAAGCAGACATTCCAAGTGAAATGTTGCAATTTCAAAACAGAGAATTGTATAGTAAGATTTTTGGATTTCAGAAAGATACACCATTGGCTTGGTATATGGCAAAGAAAAGCAAACTGGTACTGCTGATGTCAACATTTCACCATGATGGACATATTGAGAAGGAAACCTCGACAAAATGGAACCCTGAGATGGAAACTTTCAACAACAACATGTAGTACAAATTGACAGTAGAAAAGGGATGGGCCGGCTGTAAACATCATTAAACTTTGCTGCTTTTTCTTCCCTCTCATGTGCATTCTCCAATTCTTTGTTTGTAACACATGAGAACCTAGAAACTCATCCCAGGCCCTACCTTCCACAGCAATACTCCAAACATCTGATTGGCCTGGAATCATCATGTAAAGGAGTGATGGCAAACATTCCAGAGTTTTCAGTGATACAAACCACCCATGGCAGCACATGTGCCATAGGTTCACCACCACTGTTCTAGACCCTGTTTGATTAGACGTTCAAATAATATTAAACATATTTCCTCTTTGGAGACTCATTTTGCTTACTAGCATTTAATAAAAAACACTATTAAAAAGTTTTTTAAATACACTATTGCTTCTATTATTATTACATCATTACCATTATTATTGTATTGTTGATCAATGTGATAATATTAGGAACCTGTATGTTCACTAAGTTTTTTTGTTTGGCTGTTTGCTTGTTTGTTTTGAGGCAAGATTTCACTATAAAGTTTAGGCTGACTTTGAACTCACTTTTTAGCCCAGGCTACCCTTGAATTTGCAGAGATTCAAATGACGACTGAGCTTATAGGCATACATCACCATGCCCAGCCACAGAGTATCTTTAAAATATTACTTTATTTAAGAAACAAAAGCCCCACAAATCAATAATATGCTTGATCTATATCTTCTCGGGAAGTATAGAAGACTAGATAACAGCATACATTTCAAAGCTTTACCAAAATAGTTTTAAATCTCAACTCTGGCCTTCCTGACTGCTCCTTTTTTGTTTTTGTTTTTTGAGACTGGGTCTTGCTGTTTATTCCAAGCTGATTTTGAACTCATTATGTAGCTCAGGCTGACCCCAAACTCATAGAAACCCCCCTGCCTCAGCTTCTCAAGTGCTGGCAATTAAAACTCCTGGATTTAAAACCTGTCTGTGTTCTTTCCAGTGTGACACTGTGTCACCCAAAAGAACTCTTTCAGCACACTAAAAAAGCCTAACTTTGTTACTGAATTTGTTGCAAAGATATGCATTTTAATCAATGTAATGTAAAAGAACCTAGATTAAGGAGTTTGAAATGATTAGCAATAAACAGCACTTGGATGCAGACCTCAAAGCTACAGGCAGGGATTCCAGTCCAGAGTTCTTGCTTCTGTTGCTCTCCACTGAGCTGAGTTCCTTTGCCACCCTTTCCCTAAAGCTAATGTACACTATCTTATGGCTCATGGAATGGGCATGAGGATAATTTTAATGCTGTCAGGTGACACACTTGAGACATGAGATGTGACACAGAACCAGACAGCTCCTTTGGGAACCACAGCTTTCAAGGTGGGATTCTCTTTCCACTGTTTGTTCTGGTCTCAGGTGCTAACAGGATGCTTGCTTGCGACAGACCTAAGCCTTCTGGCTTTGGCTGCCTGCTTGAAGTAGGGCAGTGCAGGCCAGCCTGGGGCCTTTCCGGGTCTCTCAGGTCCCAGCTAGGATTAGCAAGTGTGAACTGTTACATCCTGTGCTTCAGTCTCCTTCCCTTCTTCCCTTCCTTTCTTCCTTCCCACCTTTCTTTGCCAAACACTGCTAAACTCATATTTGGAGATTTTCAAAGGTTAGAGTTCTCTCAGTATTTGAAAAGTTCTCCCCCTTCTTTCTCCCACACTCAGAGCCCTGCCTCACAATTTCCAAGGGCAGGGAATTTACAAATGCATAGAACAGGGAGATGCATGTGCCCAGTTCTGACTTGAGCACTTGTTCCAAATCACATGGTGATGGTCTTCTTAATTTTTGAAGTGTACATGAATCATTTCCTAAGTCTTGCTATCAGTTAGACCTAGATTTTACTCTTCACTAGATGGGAGGCCTTGGGCAAATCATTCAACCTCTGCAAGACACTTTTTTCCTTCTGTGGAATGGCTGTAACTACTGAAAGGGCTGATGCGAGAAATAAATGCTCCCTCTCCATGGAAACCCTGAGGGGATGCTAATGGCCCTCCTTTCCTTACCTATCAGTGTGTCTGTCTACTGTCCTCCCCCCACCTGTGTTGTTGTTCCTTTCCTCCCCTCCTCCCTTTTTTTTTCACTCTTCTTGGTTCTTTCAGCACTTTCACTATCAGTGCTGCTGATCACTGGGTCACTTTCTGTGCCAGCTCCCCATTCTGGATGCTTCAGGCTGTTTGGTTCATTTCCATTTCCACCCAGCAGAGAAGACTGACTTTCCTCCTTGTGGCTCTGGACCTTGTGTTCCTGTTTGTTTGTTTGTTTGTTTGAGGTTTAGCATTGTGAATGGGCCTGCACAGCCAATTCTGCTAGTCCTAGGTCTTCAGAGGGCATCATCTCTTCCTTGGCAAAGAAATTTTAAAATAGTTCTGAAGCAAAGCACAGAAAGTTGGCAGAAACAGTTCTCCCAAAAGACCAGGGGCCTGCTCCACCAACAGTTTTGGATTCCTCTGGAATCCCATCTCCTTTGAGGTAGGCTGTTTATTCAGCCTTTACCACCAGAGCTCCTTTGGCTGTTACCCTGGGGTAAAAACTACAGAGATTGCAGCTCTCTTAAGGACTGAGGGTAGAAGTCCAGGCCTTATCTGCAGCATTTTTAATGAACCTTGTAGCTTGATTCACACCAGCCCTTAGGCCTTGCTCCTTTTACACTCTTGGAATTTCCTTGGGACTCCTAAAGGCCTGGGCAAGTTGGCTTGGAGACTTGCCTTGTATGGAAAAAGAAACTTTGCTCTGTACTGAGCTTGCAGGCCCAGTCAGCCCTGTAGGCGGGTAAGGAGAACTTTCTCAACCTCTTCTTCAGGCCCAGAGATTCCCATACTGGGTCAAGAACATGGTGGCCAACTTCTTCCTGTGTCACAAGGGTAATAGCCCTGAAATCACAGCAGAAGGCTCAGGAATTCACTCATCAGATATTTATTGGGCATCTACTCTAGATAAAAGCACTGGTGGACAAAGATGAGTAAGTACTGGTTCCTAATGAGCAGTCAAATATTCCTACACAGAATAACAGTGCTGCGTGGTTTGCGTTGGAATACAGAGAGGTTGCGTTAAAGTCCAAGGAGTGGAAGGAATGTGGCTTTGCAGGGGAGGTGTCTGTGGCCTCTGAGAACAAGATGCTTGGCCCCTGGAGACAGGTTGGGGAAACAGGACATTTAGATTCAGGCCCAGAGACAAGGATCTGAATGCACTATTAATTTGGGAGACAAACCCCAAAACAACAGTAAAAGCATAGGATACTGGATGGGAAATGAAGCAAGGTATGTCACTGAGGGTGACTGAAGTCCAAACCTACCAGAGAGCTCTGGGTGTCTATGTGGTGCTGTCTCAGAGCTGCTGCAGCACAAAAGCCAGAGAAAGAGGGAGTCACTTCTGGGGAAGCTTCTAGTTTACTGTGTGAGGGTGCCTTTCAGATGGAGAAAAGCCACAGAGAGCTGAGGGTTTTGGTTTCATTTTTGGTTTTTATGTACTAGAAGTTGAACCCAGGACCTTGTCACTGAGCTACACCCTCAAACCTTTTGAAAAAATCTTTATTTTGAGACAAGCTCTTGATGAATAACTACTCGTGACCCTCTTGCCTGAGCTTTCAAGGTGCTGAGATTACAGGCATGTGCCACCACACCTAACTAGGTTTTTACATTTTGAAACAGAGATTTGCAAAATCATTAAATTGCCTAGGCTGGCCTTGAACTTTCAATCCTCGGGCCTTAGCTGCCCAGAGTGCTGGGATCCCAGTGTGCAGCATCATCCCCAGGTTATTGGTGGGTTTTTGTGGCAGTTTAGACTGTGTACAGGCAGATGCAGCCAGGTGTTAGCAAGAGCCCACCCCCACCCCAGCAACTGCTGCAGAGCACTGCAGGCATTGAGAACCCTAAATCACAAACTGCTCACTTAGAGAAGAGTGGGAGCCGAACTGCACACCTTTCTAAAGAGCTGAATCTTTCTTTGGAAGGGAGTGGGATTCACTGAGAGATCTGGCAGCAGAGTGCCACAGTCACATGAGTTGTGTGCTATGCGAACACAGGCAATGACCTAGAAACACAGGCAGTGACCTAGGTGGCACAGTCAGCCCTGCCGGGGCAGTGGGGGATGTATTGGGGCAGGGAATTAATTGCAATTTGACTCCAGCACAGCAAAGCCCTTATACCATGATGATGATTCCTCCATTGGCCAGGGATATAGCTCAGTGGCACAATGCCTTCCTGGCAAGTATGAGGTCCTGAGCTTGTACCCCAAAGTAAACACAAAATTATAATTTCTCCTGCAAGTCTGTGTCTACCCCAAAGGCCATCAGCTAGTGGACTGTGGTCTCCTCCACTACCCTGAACCCAGCACCTAGTGGGGTGTAGGCCAGAGCCGGAACTCTGTGTCTGAGAGAAGGAGAATCAGGCTGGTTACACTCAGTGCTCTGCCTAGAGCTGTTACTGCACTTACAAAAGGGTTAGTGTTGATGGAAAGGGGCATCGATTATCTCAAGTGGACTGGAAACATGGCACTGAGAGGAGACCTGATGTATTATTTCAGAACTGCTTCTCCTTAAACCTACAGCTGGTTATAGAAGCAGCTTCCTGCCCCGGTGCGGCTCCAGCAAGACCTTAGCGGGACTTGGCCTGACTGTCATGGAAGACATTTTGCCACGGTCCCGATGTTGTCAGAGGAGCCTGGACTTTCCCTCTGGCTTTGGCCAACTGAGTGGCCTAGACTCCTCTTTCTGCTGGGTTGGACAGAATTTGCCCCAGTTGCCAACCACATAGAGAAGTTATCATTGTTCAACAAGAAGACGGTTCTGAAGTGGCTGTGTGACCTTTTCAGAAAATCCCCATGGAAAGGGGAAATCTGATGTAAACAAGAGGAAAATAGCAGCAACCCAGTCACTAATGTCACTTCTTTACGGGACTCCTCCACCCGCAGACCCAGAAGGAAAAGAGGAGGAGAGGTGGCTACTGGAATTCTACCACCCTAGTCTATGGAGGTCATTGAGGGGTCATTCAATCCATCCCCCTGTTGAGTTCATTGAATAATTATGCTTCAACAGTTGTAGGACAGGAAATTATTCATCTTTTCCCATTAAGGATCAAAAAAGGGTTGATACACCAGGCCTGGTGGCTCATGCCTGTAATCTCAGCACTCTGGGAGGCTGAGATGGAAATTTTAAGCCCAACCTGAGCAACTTAGTGACAAGCAAGAGCCTGTCTCAGAATAAAAGCATCTGGGATCTGACTTGGTGCAAAGCCCTGGGTTCAATCCTCAGTACCACAAAAAAAAAAAAAAAAAAAAAAGGAGTTTTTGCAGGTTCTTCCTAAAAATACTAGAATATGTGTTCTGAGCACCCATTTTGTAGCTGAAAAAAAGTGAGCCACAGCCAGTCTACAACTTACCTTAAACTTGAGTCAGAAACATTACTCAGTCACTCAGCAAGCATTCCCTAGTCGTGTGCCTGCCTCAGAGATTCCAACCTGCAGCTGGCAAGAGTGCAGCTCAGCAAGAGTGTTTCTGTGCCCAAGGAGGGGCTCACAGCTGACTGAGCAGAAATCCTGGCATTTAATTAATTATTGCCAGATATCATGATGCCCAGATGCACCTTGAAGTCCAACCAAGGGTATTTATTTTGTTTTAGACCCTAGGGATGGGGTTGTAGCTAAGTAGAGGAGACCTTGCCTAACATGCAGGGAGTCCTGGGCTTGAGCTCTGGTACTACACACAAACACACTTAACATTTAGGTTCCCAGGACCAGGGATTTAGCTCAGTGGCTTAAGCACTTGCCTGGCAAGTGTGAGGTCGTGAGTTTGATCCCTGGTACCAAAAAAACAAAAAACAAGAAACAAAACATTTAGGTTCCCAATGTTGCTTCTACTTTTACTTTCTGCTTTGTATCCTGTGTCTATTAAAAAAGGGTATTCACACCAGTTGTGGTAGTGCACGCCCCTAATTCCAGCACTTAAGAGGCTGAGGCAGGAAGATTGCCACAAATTCCAGGCCAACCTGGGCTACATAGTGAATTCAAGGCCAGCCTGAGCTGCATAGCAAGATCCTGTCTCAAAAATGAAACAAAACAAAACACCAAAAATCCCTCCAAACAAAGATATCAATATAAAAAGGAAGAATGAAGAAAAAGAGAATCCAGGTTTGGTTCAGGTTTGTTGCATAAAACTACAAAGTCCAGTTTTAGAAGGCAACACTCTCCATTACACTGTGTCAGTGCACTATCCTAGTTTTTACCATTCTAAAGAGAAAAAATGCAATCTCTAATATCACAAAAAAGAGATAAACAGTGCACTAGTCTTAACAAAATTGAAAAAGGTACATATACTACCAGGAAGATAAATTTCAGGTGTTTGTTTGTTTGTTTGTTTGTTTGTTTGAGACAGGATCTTGATATGTAGTTCAGGCTGGCCTTGAACTCTCTAAGTAGCTTAGGCTGACCTCAAACTGTGATATTCCTGCTTCAACCTCCCAAATGCTGGGATTATGGGTGTGTACTATCATGCCCTGCAGAAAAAGATCTGAAAGGAGAAAATGTATATGAATTCCACTACACCACCATTGTTATTTTATGACGCTTCATTTAAGAATTAGGTTTCTAGCCAGGTGTGGTGATACAGAGCTATAAATCCCAGCTATTCTGGAGGTTGATGCAGGAAGATTATGAGTTTGAGGTTAGCCCAGGGAATTTAGCAAGACCTTGTCTCAAGAATTTTAAAAAAGTGGGTATGAGAATACACACCAATAATCTCAGCACTCTAGGAGGCCTAAACCATAAGATGGCCCCAAGTTTAAACCCAGCACCCACAACATAGTGATTTAGGGAGACTCCATCTCAAAATAAAAAAATAAAAACCAGATGTGGGGCCGGGGATTTAGCTCAGTGGCATAAATTCCTGCCTGGCAAGCACGAGGTAATGCATTCAATCCCCAGTACAAAAAACAAACAACAACAACAACAAAAACCCAAACAAACCAGGTGTGATGACAAAGGTTTGTAATCTCAGTATTTGAAAAGCTGAGGTAGGATTACTGAGTTCCAGGCAGCCTGGGCTACAAAGTGGACTTGGCAAGTGTGAGCTGAAACACTGATTGCAGTAAGAGCCTCACTTTGACGCCTTGAACCTCCCTGCTTCCCCTCTAAGCGATGATCTATGCCACCCCTTGTGCCAGGGCAGAGGTTTCACCCTGTGATGTTCCACCCTTCTTTACAGCCTCCAGTTCTCCATAGATCCGATGACAGATGACCAGATGAATACATAATGCGAGAGTTGTCCCTTTTCTTTTGCTTACTGCCACGGGCCCCTCTTCCTGATCATATTCATTTGGGGACCAAATGCTATCAGTGCGTGTTCTGCATATCTAGCAGGGCTCAGTTGCCATCAGTAGTAACTTCTGCAACTGTTGGAAGTGTCAAGGACTGAGACCCACAGTTAGGTGAGTAACAGGAAGAAGGTGTGTGCACAGTGGGATCTGGCATCCCTGTACCATGGGCCTGCAGGGCAGCCGCTGCCTCAGTCTGAAGCCGTGACACTTGTACACAGGCTACCTTCACTGCAATCGAAGCAACAGAAAGCCACTCCTGACACGTCTCCATACTAGCAAAGTGTGGTGTCCCCTATGCTAACTTGACATCCCGAAGTACAGCTACACCCTGAGGTGTGGTGGCAGGGGACTCTCTCTGTCAGATTCCTCCTACTGTGGAATTTTAGCTGCAAGGCAGTCTGGGAAACGTAGTTTTCAGCTGTCCAGCCCCTTGGTACTGGATGGAGAAGAGATCTGATAGTTCTGACAGAAATCTCTTGGAACTCTCTGTCAGACTCCTCCTACTGTGGAATTTTAGTTGCAAGGCAATCTGGGAAATGTAGTTTTCAGCTGTCCAGCCCCTTGGTACTGGATAGAGAAGAGATCTGATAGTATCCACCACACCCAGCATTTTGGAAACAGCTGGTGCCCTGTGACCTTGTCATCTTTTGCCTGCAACACTGCCCTTTTCGAAGAACCAGTCCTTGGCTCCAAGCTCTCCTCCTTTTCCTGTGTTGTACTTGAGATTTCTTTCTTTTGCGGTATTGGGGATTGAATCCAAGGTCCCTGTTTTGTACTGATGTATATCCCCAAATCCTGTCACACACACACACACACACACACACACACACACACACACACCATTCTTAATTATTCTTCCTTTTTAATCGGTAGCGGGGATCGAAATCACAACCCCCTACTTGCAAGGCAGGCGCTTATGCTGCTGAGCTAAATCCCCAGCCCCACCATTCTTAATTCTTAAAATAGAGTAAATCACTAAATTGCTCCAGGGTAGGTTTGAATTTGAAATCCTCTGCCTCAACCTCCCAGAATGCTGGGATTATAGGTGTGTGTCACCAAAACGGTTTCTAAGGCATTTTGAATCCTCTCTTCTCAATCTACTTTGCCACAGCCTTGGAATCTCGTGGATCTCAGTGCTCCCTACTTAAAACCCCGTGAACTGCCCCCTGTGATGAACCCTTCCTCATGTACTGACTGCCTCAGCCTCTCAATTTCACCTTACTCCACAGCCATTCAGTCTTCACTCACAGAACACTGCCTTCATACCCTGAATGTATCCTCTCTTGTTTCCTGGTGATTTTTGCTTGCCTTTAAAATGCACTCTTCCTTTTTACCTTCCTTTTTATCCTAGGCAACTTCCAAACCTCTCAGCTCTAACAGTAACTCTCCTGGACTAGTCTTTTAAAATTCCCTAAACTGGAATTGAATTCCTTTTTTCCCTCTTTCTTTCTATTTATTCTCTCTCTCTCTCTCTCTCTCTCTCTCTCTCTCTCTCTCTCTCTCTCTTTAGCACAAGCACTAAGTTGTTTTTTACTTCATTTACCAATATCTCAGAAATTTCAGGCACCTGGCTTCTAACTTTCTCTATGTTTCCTGGACTTGCTCTGGGTGAGATACAGGCATGCAAAATTAATTAAACAATATAAGAACTAAGTTGTCTATTTACTTCAGTTGCCAGCACTTGCCAGATTCAGGTATGTGGCTTCTAATTCTTCTGTGTCTATGTCTTCTGGACTTGTTCTGGGTGGGCCAGAGGTCTGAGTCTGCACCCTGCTCCTGCATCTTGACATTCTCTGGTGTTCCTCCTCATCAACTGATTACTCAGTCCTGGGTGTTTCCTGCACTGACTGCCCAACCCACAGTGCAGGGGATCGGGCTAGACACCTGGGTTTCTCTGATCCGAGGTTCTCAGGGTGGTCAAGAGTGTAGGGTGGCTGCTCATGGGTGTTCCCTGATAGCAGAAGAACCCTGTGGGCTTCTTCACCTCCAATCTGCCATGCTGGGCTCATGGTAGAGGGGGGTGCAGCCTCTTCTTGTGGTCTCAGGGGCAGGCTTATGGTGGGGGAGTTCTTTCTTATGAATTGATTTGAAATGACCGACAGACATAGAGAGGTGTCACTTTAGGCTCTTGCTTAAAACCAACAGCTTCAGAAAACTGCCAGCCTTAATTCAGGGCCATTGTATTGCATAAATTAGAATTTCTTGTTTTAATTTTTGTTTTTCAGGGTTTTTTTGGGGGGGTGGTGACAGGGTCTCATTATATAGTTCAGGCTACTTTTGAACTCATTGTATAACCTGGTCTGACCTCAAACTCATGGCACTCCTCCTGCCTCAGCCTTCCAAGTACACCACCAGCCTGGCCAGGCATTGTTCCTAACACCAGGAATATCATTAGCAGAATAAACACTCACTGTATAATGCAATGAAGACACAGATTTTGCAAGGCCATGGGATGTCATGATTGAGACCATGGACTTTGGAACTGAGTGCCTGGATAAAGGCCAAGTAGGGTTCTTTCTGATCTGGGTCCTCAGTAGGGTCACTCAGGTCCCCTGTGCTTTGGTCTCTTCATCTCTAAAGCACGCAAACAGGAGTGGGTATCTCATGGTGGGTTGTGAGAATTACACAGCTAATACATGCAGAGCTCACAGCCTGTGTCGGACAAGTACTCTGGTAAACACTTAATAAATATTAGCACTTTTATGTTGGCAATCTTCTATGATAAATCACTGCTGAATGACTGAGCTTCTTAGGTGAGGCCGTTTTCTATTATAAAATTTAAAAAGCTGGGGATCTGGTAGGAGAAGGAGTCTTAAAGCAATACAGAGGAATGAATAGCATTTGTTGCCATAACAAAACCAGGTCTTGGTCCTGAGTGGGCCTTTAAGGGCCTACAATTTACATTCATGCTCCCTCCCTCTCAGGGGGGCAGGCTTTGGCAGAGTTATCTGTGCAAAAGGAACAAAGGTCAGGGGACTCCTTGTATTGAAGGCCTTGCTTGAAATGAAGGACTTGGCTTCTGAGATTAATGTTCAGAGTGAACCCCTGCTATACTTAATTCTCTTTTCTGTGAACTCAGTACATTTTTAAAATTCAGTTATGGGTCCCCTAGAGTGTGGCATGCAAACTGCCAAGCCAGCCTCCCCTCTAATAGATTTCTGAATGGCCTTCCTCAGCCCAGGGGTGGAGGTCCGCGTTCCGGCTTGGCCGTTGGGTCTAATCCTTGGATTAGTGCGCCCTGGAATAATGTGGCTTGAATTAGCACATATTAGATCCAGGGAGATTTAATATAAAAGTGGAAAATGAAAAGACTTTTTAGAAAAGCCTGTCATGGGTGTGGTCTCCCTATAGGGGAAAGGGAGGCCGTGGGGATCAGAGGATTCTCTGGGTCAAGTTGCATGTTCTGGACTAAATTAGGATTAAATTAATTTTGGAAAGTTTTCTATTGGGAAAACTATCACCAGTCTCAATAGAAAGCTTGGGCCCAGGTGTGTGATTTGATTCTATCCAGTAGTAATTGTTCTGTTTTAGGTACAATCCGGAGGAATGAAGGAAGTGGTCAGAAAGTTAAATCACCAAGTGGAAGTTGTCAGTTTACCCTGTAAAACAGCACCTAAGAGCTCAATTCCATGAGCCTCCTTCCCTGTCCACCAAGCTCAGTTACCTGTCATGACCATACCTATGTCAGACAGCACTGTTTACAGAGGTAATAACATCAGTGACAACTAGCAGTTACATAGCAGTCACCATGTGCCAGGCACTGCACTAAGCTCTTTGAGGTTCTTTATACATGGTCTACTTAGGCTTCTTGTGCACCATCTTAGCGCACAGTATAAGACCATCTCTCTTTCTCTCTCTCTCTCTCTCATTTTGGTACTGGGGATTGAATCCAGGGCCTCCACATCAAGTTCCATCCCTATTCTCTTTTTTCCCCTACCTCTTTTTATTTTATTTTGAGACAGAGTCTTGCTGACTTGCCAAACTGTCCAGGTTAGGCTCTACCTTGTACTCCTCCTGCCTCAGCCTTCCAAAGCGCTAGAATTACAGGTGTGTACCACCGTGCCCAGCTAAACTATTTTTTGGTTTTTTTTGCTTGTTTGTTTTTTAAAAGTCACAGGCTTGCCTCTTTTGGATGAGACTGTCTTGGCAAAGTATTATGGTGGTAAGATTTAAATATGGGAAGAGAGTGTTTTTTTTTTTCTGAGTCATGAAGTAGGTTTTTCCCAGATACAAAAGGAAATGTCATTTCCTGAGTATCTTATAGTTGCCAGGAATCACGTTGAGAACTTGCTTTTTATTTAACTCACGGAGAGGTAGGCTGTTGTTTTACAAATAAGGAACCTGAAGCTCAGAGTGGCTCAACAATTTGTCTAGCATCACACAGCTGAGAGGTAACATTAAGCTTCAGAGTCAGATCTGTGGGAAAGCAGTCTATGTACTCATTCTAGGACATAGCCTCAGAGGCAGTAGAAAAAGAAGAAAGCCAAAAACAAAGCAGGGGTCTGGAAAGCTAAAGTGAACCAGGAGAAAGGAATTTGTCTGCAAATTAAAATTATCATTATCATCATCATCATCATCATCATCACAGGGGTTAGGTTAAGGGCAGCCACAAAAAGGAAATAATAAAAACTTAGATTTCTTTGCAGTTTAAGTGCACGCCATTTAAAAAAAAAGTCTGTCTCAAGCAGGTTGTGTGCTTGTGAGAGCACTGAGGGAGGCTGAGGCAGGAAGGTCAGAAGTTTAAATCCTATCTGGGCAGCTTAGCAAAACTCTGTCTCAAACTAAAAAAATTTTTAAAAAGGATGTAGCTCCATGTGAAGGTTTTGAATTCATTACCTAACACCTCAAGCTACATAAATACACAAAAATCTTAGTTAAGCATGGCCATGCTCCTATAGTACCAACTACTCAAGAGACTGATGCAGGAGGACCACATAAGTTCAAGACCAGCCTAGGCAATGTAATAGATCTCTGTTTAAAAAAAAATCTGGTTTATCTTTGCCATATTCCTGGAAAGGGTAGTGGAAAGTAGGAAGAAGTATACCCACTTTGTAGCTGCCAGTGGGCAAGGTTGGAAAAGAAGGAACAGATGGGGCTAGGGATTTAGCTCAGTGGCATAAGTGCCTGTCTTGCAAGTGCATGGTCCTAAGTTCGATCCCTGGTACCGATAAAAAAAAAAAAAAGAAGGAGCAGAAGTGCAACCTTCAAGAGAAAGTGACTGGCTCAGAACACTAGGAGTGGCTTCCTGAAACCTGGGCCTCCTCAAGAACCCTGGCTCCTGGCTCCACTCACCTGGAGTCACTGAGCCCCACACATTTATTCCAGGTCAGCTCCCTACCTCTGAGCTGCACCCCCTGCCTGCTCACCTTCATTCTGTTTTTCTGATCTTTATTTCCCAAGCTTTGGCCTAGTGTGTATGGCCTATTGATAAACCTGTTCTGAGGAGGAAAAACCTGGGAACTTGAGAATGTCCCTCTAGCTCAGAGGCTCCCCAATAGGGAGTCTCTTCAGGCCACAAGCTAGAGACTTCTGGAAAAGAAGAGAAAAATCAGAGTCTTCGTTCATGGCTGGTAGCATCAAGCATTAGGTGCTAGACCTTTAAGTGTTCCCATTGCTTGCTATTACGCACTGGCTTGGATGGATAAGGAATCTAAACCCCAGGATATGATGAATTGGTCTGGGTTAAATTTTGCTGCATAGGAAGATAAAAGATCAGGATCTAGAAATAGATTTCACAATTCTTGGATGGTTTTAAGGAGTCACTTTTCCTAAAGGTGACAAGTACTGCTTCTACACTGAAGCTAGACCTGACACTCACTACTAAAGGACTCTCTAGGTGGTTGACTTTACTCCTGCGATTTCAGGGTCTCCATCTGCAAAATGGGAATAAAAGAGCTTATAGGATTGATCTGTAGGGAATAGATAAGCTAGGGTGGGGGAAAGCGTTCCCTGAGGTACAAAGGACTTCTTTAATGTAAGATGATGATTCCCTTGTTAAAATGTGAGAAGGAGAATAAAGGGTGGAGATGCTGATTATATTTTTTAGCCTTCCATAATCACTGCTTCATATTTATAAGGGTTTTAAGATTATTTAATCATTTCACATTGGTTTTTAAATGGCATTCGTTGTTATTTGCTCAGTACTGGTTTCTAATTGAATAGGATCAGTAACTGCCAGGGTTAGATAGCAGGTCAGAAGTCTAAGTCCGAATCAGAATTAAGCACACACCTGATTTTTCTTCCTCCTGGCAAATTTCATGGAATGCACAGCAATTTTGTCTCCATGTGGCTTGTCACACTTGTTAACTTTCTAAGAGATGAAAATCAGTTGCACCCCCTCTTTCTTAAGCCGTTATTTTCCATTGCATTTGAGGCTGTTCGCAGAAATGTAAACTTTACCCAAATCCTTTAGGTAGAATTCTAGAAACAGAGGGAGGAACTGACAGTTTCACAGCCGGTGAGTGGAGGAGTACAGCGCTGGGTCTGGAGCCCACCTCTAAGTCCGACTTCACCTCTCTGGTAAAGCACAACAGGCCAACACATTAAAAACAACAACAACAATAATAATAACAACAATGGCCGCTAACCCTAAGTGCCGGGTCATTCAATCAGGAAAAAAGTATTTTTGGAGCGTTCCTTCACTAAAGTAGTCGAATGAGAAAGTACTTTTTAAACCCCCCCCCTTTCTTTTCCTCAGTTGAATGACACTGCAACCCGAAATCACAACTATGTTGTAGGTTCCTGGTGGTGCCCGCTTCCTCTTCTAGTTTGTTTAGTCACTGACTTGATTCCTGTGGGCCACTCGGCGCTGAATACAGTCTCAGCGCGCCATTGCACCGCGGGAGCGCCGCAGCTCCCGGGTAAACAGGTAAAACAGCGGCCGGGCTGGGTTTCGTGGGAGTGGGGCTGGGGTCGGAGTTGCAGTCAACTCCCCGGAGACCAAGCAGGGCCTGGAGCGGGCTGGGCTGCCGTCGCGAACTGCAGTGTTTTTGTTCCCTTTCTGGAAACCAGCTGTAACACCGGGGTCGGAGCGCATTGAGATGAGCCACTTTGAAGGAGCGGCGCCCGGGCCCCAAGCCCCGCAGTGAAGGCCCCGCCGGGTCAGGGCCGGGCCGCGTGACGCGCCTGCTGCGCTCGCCCCGGCCCCGCGCGGCCCAGGTAAGGCCCCGGCAGGGCGGCGCGTCCTCGGGGCTCGCCGCGGTCCCACCTGCCCGCCCGGCCACTGCTTCCCGGGACTCGCACGGGGGCGGTTGGGGCGGCCCGGCTCGGGGTCCACAGCGGCTCCTCCTGTCCCGCAGCCGGGCGCTGGCTGGGGTTGTGGCTGGACGCAGCCCGGAGAGGGCCGGACGCGCGCTCCCAGGTGGAACAGGTGCCACTTCTGGGGTCCCCCTCCCCGACGTCTGGAGTGGACGTGACTTTCTGAGCGGAGGGAGGGGGCAGGGAGTCCATCTGGTGAGGTTCCCCACATCTTTCCTCAAGGCCGACCCCCCCCCCCCTTAATTTCAAATTTATTTAACCTTCAGCTGAGGTATCTGCGCTCCTAAAATAACAGGAATGTTGCACTGGCCTTTCGCCAGCGGAGTCTCGGCGAGCTGGGTAAAATTTCAGTGCAGATTTACGGGAAGTTGCCGGTGTTGAGAGTAAAAATCTGGTTTGGTGAGTTTAAGGGAAGGGAGTAGACTAGACAACCTTGCTACTGTGCGCGAATGGCCGGGCCGGGAGGGCGGCGCAGCGCGAGGGAGGAGCGGAAGGAGCGCGCGGCGCGGGGTGCGCCCGCCTGCCCGGAGCTCGGCGCGGTGACGGCTCCGCGCCCACTCGGGTCCCGCCGCCCGGGACAGCGAGCCGCCGGGGTGGCAGGGCTGACCTCCTCGCGGGCCGTTTCCCTCCGGCGTCCCCAAGGTTAGGAAAGCAGGGGCAGTCACACCCCGGCTTCCCGAGCGGCCGGGAGCGCAGCCCGGAGCGATCTGTGGCTTTAAGGGGCGCGGTGGGGAGCCGCTGGACACTCCTTATTTTGGTTTTACATTAAAAAGAGGGCGGCCGCGGAGAGGTGGTAGGTTCCTCCCCAGCTGTGCGAGTTGCTGCCGGGCTGTGCGTGGTCGCCTCCGCAGTGGGCACCTCCGCAGACTTAGCAAAAGGTAAGGTGCCCCCTGGTCCTTCTGCTCGCTCCGGTCCGCGCCTCGTTCTTCGATGTGGGGGCCCAGTTGGAAGCAGTTTCCTCTCTCTTTTTCTTCGCTCTTTGAGCTCTTATGCCCCTCCTTCCAGCGCCTTCCTTCGGACTCCGACACAGTTAGTGGGAAGTAAAGGCATTTATACAAAGGCTTTCAAAGTGTCCTCTTTTGGAAAAGCAGATACTCATACAGTGAGACCCGTCGTGTTTCCTGTAGCAATGAGTCTTTTTTTTTTTTTTTTTTCTTCACAAAAGAAACAGGACAACCCCCCCCCCCACTTTCACCCTTGAAAACTGGGCATGACTGGGCGTCCCACAGGCACAGGTGACTTTTGAGTCTCGGGAGCTGGGGGACCCCGGTGAGTGGAAGTGGTCATTGAATTGTTAACCGAGGCTGAGGGGGGTCTTCCTGCAGCATCTCACCTCTGAAGGTGACAGGGAGAGGCCTGCCTGGTGTTTTTAGTTAAACATTCAATCTGTAGAAAAGTTAAGGGTCTCCAGGTTTTGACAGCTCGCAAATCTGCAGCCGCAGATATTTAAGAAACCAGTGAAAACTGACTGAAGTAGAATTTTTCAAATAAAGGACCTTTTTAAAAGTTTGGTCAAAGGGCAGTGACTCCTGGGTACTGTCCCAAGGTATTTGGGGCTGTAGCTTCTTCCTGAGGCTTATCAAAGGGTTAGAACTGCTTTGACTCCAAATCCAGCGACCCCCTGCCATTGTATTCTAATGACTCACTTCATTAGCAAGGATATAGATTGCAAATGTATTCTTCACCTTTAAAAGTTTTAAAGGTGAAGATGAGAAAGCAGAGACTTAGCCACACAACATGAAGGGGTGGACATAGTTTTGAGCACAAAAGGTGGGCAATTAGACTGAGAGGCACTGGGGAATTTCAGGTGGCTGATTCTCAAAGGTGAAAGGTTGTTGGTAATGTAGTGTAGAATATAGACCAAGGTAGCTGAAAGTATAAGGCAGCATTGGGTGGAAGTTTGTCTTTGCTATGGATTTAAGCAACAATCAGTCACATTAATAATGTGATGGCTTGGAGGGAAAAAGGAAAAATCAACCCAGTTTGAAAAGGAAGTGGGAAGAGGGAGGGAAAGGAGAAGATAATTTGGGTTTTGTATTTTTTTTGTGTGTGTCCTTCTCACCGGTCACATTGTTCTGTTGTTTTGTTTTGTTGAGACAGGGTCAGGCTACCTAGTTCAGACTGGCCTAGGACCCACAACAATCCTGCCTCAGCCTCCCAAGTGCTGGGATTACAAGATGGCGCCACCCCTTCTGGCTTTTCTGATATCACATTAGGCCTCATTAACATTTTAGGATACTACTTCCTGGGAGAATGGGAAATTCTCAGTTTCTCAAGTGTCTTGCTTCATGATTAACTTTCAGTATTCATCAAATGAAGAAATAGACTGACAATGACAAAGACACCAGTCTAGCTCTGCCATTCACTTTTCTTACAAAATATTTGCATTTGCTTTCCAAAATTTGGGGGCGGGCTGTACTGGGAATGGACCTAGACTAGTACTCTTATCACTAAGTCACAGCATGCTTCATTTGATCAAGAGAGTGTTTTTTTGGGGGAAAAAAGGATTTTTTTGGAGTCAAGGTCTCCTTACATAGTTAAGGCTAGTCTTCAACTATGTAGCCCAGGTTGGCCTCAAACTCACACTGATCCTCCTGCCTCAGCATCCCAAGTGCTGGGATTATAGACATGTGCCACCACACTCAGTTGAACAGATTCTAAATATGAATCATTATGAAAATTTATTATCTCCTTAACTGTTGCCTTATCAGAAGTTGGTAGGACTGAGAATTCAGCATCATCTCTATAGTGTTAGTAGGCAATATATTTTTAAATAGTACATCATCTATGTTTTTGAGAAGGGAGTGTCACACTGTGTTGCCTAGCCTGGTCTTGAATTTTTTTTTTGTATCGGGAATCAAACTCATGACCTTGTGCTTGCCAGGCAGGCTCTGAGTCACTGAGCTAAATCGCCGGCCCTGGTCTTGAACTTATGAGCTCAAGCCATCATCCTATCTCAGCCTCTGGAACATATTTTTGGTTTCCCATTGAACTGCCCTAGATTAGATTGCAAGGATTATGTACAAAGCAGTTGGTGATACAGAGGATGAAAATGAAGGCAGAATCCAAGGAAAACCCCATTCCTGGACACATGCTCTGCACAGTGACTCTAGGTTTAAGGTCGCTTAAGTTTCTTCCTTCCCAGGACAGCTCATTTACAATCAACCCTTCTTTCTGGTTTACTAGTGATCAAACCAACTCTAGGCAATGATTTGGAAAAAGGCTCATAAAGATAAAATTATTTTCTTACAACCTGATTGAGTTTGTTTTCCAAGTCCTACTTTTCTTTTTCCTTTTTTCTAGGGCTGGGGTTGGAGCCCAAGTCTTGAAGCAGGCTAGGCCAGAGTTCTGCCTCCACTCTTGAGCTCAAGATTGAATCGTGTCCCAAATGACAGTTTTGACTGATAGAGAGAGGTACTTGTCTATTTCAGACAGGTTTTCACTTCTACGTCTTAAGGTCCTGCCCCCCCAGTTATTCAGGAAAGGCCATAGTGTTGGTAAAGTAGAGAGAGGTTTCCTTAAAATTGGGTCCAGGCTCAGTGAAACCATGATCCTGTTATTTGTCCTAAAAGATGCATAATCTTAACCAAAAATTACTCCGAAGAGGACTTAAATTTGGGATTAAGCAAAATTTAGCAAAAGGCTATGTCTTGTAAGAATGTAGAATTTGTGTGCCAAACTTTGGTGAAATTACAATGAAGTTATTAAATGCAGTTTGACGTACTTGTCAGAATGATTCCAAATTAAAGGTTAGGTTGGAACGTCCCAGCTCCCAACCGATTAGGAGAGTTTTCCCCTTGGGCACAGCAGCCTCCAAGTCTTGTGATGATGTGGATTTTCTGGTTGAATATCTTCAGAGGTGTGAGTTAGTCACAACCACCTACTCGGAAGAATTGTTTCAACAATCAGGTACAGATTTCCATTCTGACAACACCAAGGCGACTTAGGTGACAGGATAAGAGGCCTTTGGACCCTTACAAAACTAATGTCCAGATGATAATAGGCCATTGTTCCTGAGCCTGCTGGAGAGACTGGGGAAGTGGCACCCTGGTGCTTGGTATGTGTGGTCCCGAGTGGCCTCCTCCTAGGACCCTGCTGGGCCCAGCTCAGCTTGGTCTCTGGTTGGTCCTGGTTGGTTCTGTTTCTCAGGGTGGAACAGTGTCTGTATGGGGCAGAGGAGTGTGGAGTGGGGGTGGGGAGGTGCCTTTCCTTTAGAGTCATTCACAACCCCCCCATCTTTTATCTTTTGTTCTGAAAATGGTGTAGAAAGGAATCTTCCAGTGAAAGTAGACTGTCTGCAGCAATAAATGGCCAAGAGATAGTTGAGCTCTGAATGCGCTGATACTGTGGAATTGCCCGGGGAAGCTCACCTGGGGGATCATGGTGCCCTCAAACTATTGTGAGTGGGCTGGCAACCTGGTGACCCTGGGGATTTGTTTGAGACACCCCTCCCCCCCACCGCTGTGACTGGAATGACTTCCTGTGCCACAAAAGACATGCATTTGAATGAGTCCAAGATATGTCTCTTGGTGCAACCAAAGTAAACTGATTACAGAAGGCACAAGCCCTTCATCCCACTCTCGCACCCTCTACCTTTCCTCTACTTTCTGCAGCAATTTAAGGATGACTGAAAGACATCACAGTGAATTTGTAATTTACATGTAGATTATCAGCACTCTGGCCAGGTATGGTGATGCACACCTGTAATGCCGGCACTCTGGAGGCTGAGGCAAAAGGATCTCTGAGTTCAAAGCCAATGTGAACTACATAGCAAGAGCCTATCTCAAAAAAAAACTGCTCTATCTTGTCAATCTTTAAGTTTTGTTCATCACAGGAGCTTAGTATATACACAAGTGATTTGTGGTTGGACGTGGTGGCACATGTCTGTAATCCCAGTACTAGGGAGGCCGAGGCAGGAGGATCACTATGAATTGAAGGCCACCCTGGGCTACAATGTGAGTTCAAGGCCATCTTGAACTACATAGTCAAACCCTGTCTCAGAAAGACAAAAAGACAAAACAAAACAAAAAAGTGATTTGTGGGTGTGTTTAGGTGTATTAGAAAAGGTAAACTCATGATAGATGACTGTTGGTGTTCCATCAGAGGTTTAGAGTGGGGTCATTTTAGACAGAAAAAAGAGCCCTTTCTACCTTTCTGATAACCATGTGGGAGAGATGGCATTAAAAGACAGTGTTAGCAAAGCTTGGAAAACCTTTTGTGTTTTGGGAAAATTTCTTTCTTTCTTTCTTTCTTTCTTTCTTTCTTTCTTTCTCTCTCTCTCTCTCTCTCTCTCTCTCTCTCTCTCTCTCTCTTTCTTTCTTTCTTTCTTTCTTTCTTTCTTTCTTTCTTTCTTTGTACTGGGGATCAAACTCAAAACCTTGCATTTGCCAAGCAGGCACTTATGCTGCTGAGCTATAAACCCCCAGCCCCATGTGTATCTTTCAATCTCCACAGATATGGTTACTTTATAAATTGCAGTCTATGATATTAATCAAGAAAACAAAATCTAGTCTCCTCTGCTGATGACCTTTGTTTCTGGGGACACTGCATCTTTGTGGTTCTTATGAATGTATCAGCTGGCCCCGAGAGCATGGGGATGGCTTTGGGTGTCTGTTGAATGAAGTAGGGGTGTCACTGACAGCTTTAACCTCCTGATGGTGCTTTGCCTTGGCTCCCAGCCGGTTTTGCTCCTGTTCCCTGAACCTGAGTGGCAAACAGCTGTCTGGGAGCGTGTGGGTAATTCACACACAGGTGAGTGAGCAAGAGTTACTACGAGTGACAGTGGACCCCGTGGGTGGGTGTCAATGAATACCAGAGATTGTGCAACTGAAAAAGAGACAGGACACCTGTACCTGACCCAAGAAATGCCCACCTGTGAAAATTACAGCAAAAGGTGTCTACTTTGAGACTTGGAGTGTAGCCCAGTGGTAGAGCATATGCTTAGCATGTGGGAGGCTCTGGTTTTGTTGCCAGCATGTGCGTGTGCACACACACACACACAGGTATCTACTTTGTGATTGGGGCTGAGACAGGATCTTACTACATAGCTCAGACTGAGCTTGAGCTCACTTTGTAGTCGAGGCTGGCCTTGGAACTATGGTAATCCTTCTGCCTCAGCCTCCTGTGTGCTGGGATAACAGGCATGCACCATCACACCTGGCCTTGATAAATATCAACTTTTGGAGCACTGTGACCCACCCAGCTCAATACTTTTTATGTATTTGAGCATTTCATGTGTCAGAAGGAAAGAAAAAAGTACTAAAGTGCTTACTGAAATAGAGACAATTTTTTCAGGTGTTGTTTCTTGTAGATGGGTTCACTTCCTGTGCTGGGGATGCCTATTGGAGTTTTTCAAGCTCAGGTAAAACATTCATGCTTCTAACAGTAAGGATCTATGTTGGTGATAATAGCACTGTGACTTTTGAAGAGGTGGCTTAAATAATATATCTTTCTGTTGGTTGTCATTTATTTAAAAATAATGACATGGTTCTTGGTTCACCAAGGCCTTGCCAAGATTAAGTCCGTCTTCTCAGTCGCCTTCCCAAGACAAAGTTGCCTTTGTGTAACTGCAACTGGGAGGATTTGGTGACACAGAAAGCTCAATGGGGCCCTGTAACTTATTATTAACTAACCCAGGATTCAATGCTTGTTTTTGATTCTACTAGCTAATATCTGTGATATATTTCCCCACGCAAGTGATCTAACTATTTTAGACTTGCCCGGGGAAAGAATGTAGTAGCTGCTGGCTTACCTTGGGGTTTAGTTAGATTACAAAAGGCCAGAGCTGCAGCGTGTTGGTGCAGGGAGCTCAGCTCTGTGGGCTGGTTTGTTCTCAGTGTAATCAGCAAAGTTTGGTCATGTGGGGAGGGAAAGAGAAGGGGTTTCACTAGGACAGCAACTATAGTTTGGAGGAAAGGAATGACTATTCCTATTAAATTCAGAGGCCACAGTGGAGTACTAAGAGCAGAGACAGCCTTGGTTTTGTGCCAGCTTTCACTTATTTCATGTTGCAGTTGCTCCGGGACTCAATGTCTCTGAGTATAAAAGGCCTGCTCCATTGTCAGGTATGGTGGTATATGCCTGTGATCCTAGCACTTGGGAGGCTGAAGCAGGAGGATTGCCAGAATTTGAGGCCAGCCTGGGCTACATAGCAAGACCCTATCTCAAAAAAACCGAAAACAAAAAGTTGCAATAAATATTAATGTCTTGTATGTTAAGAGTTTAGGACAGTATAGCCAGGTGTGGTAGTACATACTTGTAACCCTGGGTGGCTGAGGCAAGGAGATCATGAGTTTGAGCCTAGTGTGCTCAATTTAGCAAGACCTTATCAAAAATAAAAAATAAAAAGAGATCTAGCTCAGCGCAAAGGCCCTGGATTCAATCTCCAGTACCCTAAAAGGAAAATAGGTAAGTTTATTTATTTTTATTCTTAAAAGTTTTGTTTTTGTTTATTTTTATTTATTTATTTATTTTTAATTTTTTTGATACCAGGGATTGAACTCACGACTTTGTGCTTACCAGGCAAGCGCTTAAGCCACTGAGTTATATCTGCGCCCCCTTGTTTTTTTTGAGACAAGGTCTCACTGTGTGGTGCAGACTGGCCTTTAACTTGTGGTGATTCTCCTGCTTCAGCCTCCTGAGTGCTGGGATTACAGGCATATACCAGCATTGCCCGGCAGTGTTCGATTCTTATCTCGCTTTTTCTCTGGGAAACAATTCTCTTGTGTAGGTTCTTCTGCTGTTCAGAATCCAAGATTCTCTTCCTAATACCACTCCTTGGCTTTTGGCAGATGGTATTTTGTGAAGTTTCTTTTGGTTTTTGTGTCTTATTTGTGCTGCTCAGAGAGAAAGGGTTATTCAGAATCAACAAAATGAGAAATGATGCTCTGTCCCTTAAGGGAGAGGCTGCCAGTGTGCTGCTGAAAGTGAAGCATGGGTTCCAGAGGTGGCTAATGTAAAAGAGAAGTTTCTGGTGGTTAGGAGTGTAGCCCGATATGGTAGTACACTACACAGGAGACCCCGCCTTTTATTGATTTATTTTTTTAGTAACAGGGATCAAACTCATGACCTTGTGCTTATCAGGTAGGCTCTTGAGCTGCTGAACTAAATCCCTGGCCCCTAGGACACCCTGCCTTTAACAAAACCATTAAAAATAATAACAGTACATTATCTGGGCGTGGTGGCCTAGCTGTAATCCCAGGACTCTGGGAGGCTGAGACAGGGGGATCTCAAATTTAGGTAATTTAGCAATTTAGAAAAACTTTGTCTCAGGATAAAATAAATGAGATGGGATGTGGCTCAGTGTGAAAGGTCCTGGATTCAGTTTCCAGTACCACTATAAAAGAAAAGAAAAGGAAGAGAGACAGAATGTATCAAACTTAAGTGGTTCCTATTTGGACCTTATTGCTTAGTATTAAGTAGTCATGTCACTGCATGTAGTATGAGACTTTCTCCGAGCTGCTCCGTGCCTTGTCGCTGCACTCTCAGCAGCTTATGTCACTGCTTACTTTTGTCCATATGCTGCTTTTCCCAGCACACAGAGATTCGGCTCCTTGGAGGCCTCATTCACAGCTGAGCCCTCCCTCAGCACACGTGCTGTATCCTGAGTGACTCAGTGAATAAGAGGCTTTTTGCCCACATACGGAACCATCTAAGATCACCGCCTTTTTGGATTACATGGGAATGC
This sequence comes from Hydrochoerus hydrochaeris, assembly GCA_004027455.1. Taxonomy (NCBI): domain Eukaryota; kingdom Metazoa; phylum Chordata; class Mammalia; order Rodentia; family Hydrochaeridae; genus Hydrochoerus; species Hydrochoerus hydrochaeris. The sequence continues at coordinate 34,485 of PVLA01001150.1, read as the reverse complement.
ACCCTACATCACATTCATGCAGGTGACTGTTACTCAGCATTTTACTAAAATTGATTGGGTAGAGGAAGAAATTAGGCTGACCCTGAAGTGACCTCAGGCAGGAGTGAGCCAGGTCTTTGAAAAAGGTGGCAGGAGAGTGGAGACATGGGAGGGCACAGCTGTCATAGTGCTCAGGTGCCCATCACCTATTGCATAGAAGTTTCTACCTCTTTTGCTCTTTACTGTCCTTTAAAGCAGTCTTCCCTGAACAACCTTGAAAGGCTTGGAAAAAATGCATGATTGTCGTTTTGCTTTTTGAGACAGGGTCTCACTGTACATGAACTCACTGTGGAGCCCAGGCTAGTCTGAAATTGGGATCAATCTTTCTGCCTCATTCTCCAAGTGCTGCAATTACTTGAATGCACACCCTGCTGGACTAAGAAAATGCAATTTTCAGCATAATTAGAATGGATTTATTAGATAATTATTAGAAGAAAGAGATACACTTTCTCCAAAATGAGGAGTGTGAACAGAGAAACTCAGGAGCAGCAGGCCACACAGCGTGGGAGCCGGGAGAGGGAGGCGTGGCCCACCTTCTTGTGGCCCTGGGACTCTCTGCTCTTTGCTCCACATTGTGGGTTCCAGAATCCTCCTCCAGGTGTCTGGAGCTTTGCTTGCGATGCACGCAGGGGACTCTCCTCAGGAGGAGCTGTCCTCCCCCGGTGGCCCTACCTTGGGGAAAGCCCCTGTCAGCCACCCCCGCTCCCATGATGAATGGGGTGACCGCTGACTCCCTCCGTGTAGCCACAGTGGCTTCTCTGCCCCCTGCTTCACTTTGCCCTCTCTCCACCGTCCAGAGCTGGTGTCCACAACGACTCTGAAAGCAGAAGTCTGCCCTGTCTGGCGGGGTGGTGGTGGGGGTGGTGGGGAGAAGTGGGGTACGGACTGTCCAGCACCCCGGCCTAACCCGGCTACAGTACCTCTGTGACCCCACCGCTCCCTGCTCTGCTCTCATCACTCGCTTTCTCCGTGTGATTTGTCCCAGAACCTCCCCATCCCTTCCCCACCTCTTACAGTTCAATTGCCCAGGCTGGCCTCCAAGTCAAGCTCTTCCTCCCTCAGTCTCTGGAGGGCTGGGGTCATCGGTGCGTCACCATGCCTGGCAGGAGTTGTTTTTATTATTTATTGGAGGGGAGTTGTATTTGAGATAGTCTTTCTCTGTAGTTCAGGCTGATCGCAAACTCACTGTGATTTTTCCTGCCTCGGCCGCCCGAGTAGCTGGGATCACAGTATTGTACACAGCTCCTGACTTACTTTTGAGGCAAGGTCTTTGTTGTCCAGGCTGACTTCAAGCTCAAGGCTCAGCCTCCCTAAAAGCTGGAACTGCAACCAATGTCATTGGGCTGGGCTGACTCTATCTATCTATCTATCTATCTATCTATCTATCTATCTATCTATTTATTTATTGGGATTTTTTTCCCCAGTACTAGGAAATTAAACCCAGAGCCTTCCACGTGCTAAGCAAGCGCTCTACCACTGAGCTACATGTCCAGCTTATTTTTGTTCTTTTGAGACAGGCTCTTGCTTTCTAGTGCAGCCTGGCCTTGAACTCACTGTGTAGCCTTGAATTCATGGTGCTTCTCCTGCTTCAGCCTCCCAGAGTGTTGGGGTTACACCACGGTGTCTGGCTTCTCCTTGCCTTGAATGCCCTTCTTGTACTGATGCGCCCATGCACTTTAGAGGTAGTGCATGCCACGGAGTAGGTGCTTCATAAACGTTTACTCATGGAATGAGTGGAACCTCCAGGCATTCACAGGGCTCCAGGACAGTGTGACTGCAGCGTCAGTGTGTGCTCTGCTGAAAACGCAGCCTGGGCCGCATCTTCATGTGAACAGGGGGTTTCTCCAGCCTCTTCTGGTGCCTCCTGCTGTCTCTATGTTGGATTTGCCGTGTCACCCAAGCCCTAGCTGGAGGCTGATGAGTAAGTCTGTAAGCAGCACGGGGCGACCTCAGTGTTGCAATCACTTCCGCACTTCCCCATTTCCAAGGCGCAGCCTGGCTTTGGCAATCTTTTCGTGATTTCCATCTCAGCGTGCTGCGCGGCCCTCTGTTGTGAACCAGCCCTGCGAATTGCATGCCCTGCAGATGATTATGCCTCACTCGTATTACCATACTCTGTTTCTTTTTTTCTATTGTAGTTTAATTATAATTAATGACTTTTGAAAGTTATTGTCGTCACACCGTACTTTTCCACTATTTCTTTTGACCTCTGAAGTTCTGCCAAATGCCAACTGCTGCTGCGGGATCATAGCTAGGGTTAGATTTTTCTGGGCTGCAGAGCTCCCTTAAGTGTTTTGCCTTGACCTGGCATGAAAAAGAAGTGCCTGTGTCTGAGGGGTTTATCTTTTGAGACAGGGTCTTCCAAGTGGCTCAGGTAGGATTCAAACTCATAATCATCCTGCCTCGGCCTCCCTGAGTTCTGGGATTACAGCACGCACTATTGCATTGCCCAGGTCTTCTGAATCTTCAGTATTTCCCCAGAACCTTGGTACAAGACCTTTGACTTGCCTTTCTCTGAGTGGCAAAATGCTGTTTGTTAGCTCTGGCCTTGCATCTTCTTTTGGACATTTCTGCCTGCCTTCCTTCTGTCCATCACTCACTGGAGAGAGCTTCTCAGCGAATGACTAGTAGAATCCAGTGGCTGTTAGGTTTGGGGACTTGATATGACTATTTTGAAGATAGGTCTGAGCTCTAGGAGGGTGCTTCACTATTACAAGTCAGGCACCATGGTGCACTCGGGGAGGCTGAGGCAGGAAGATCACAAGTTTGAGGCCCACGTGGGCAATTTAGTCAGGCTGCCTCAAAATGAAAATAAAAAGGACTGGGGATATAGCTCAGTGGTAAAGTACCCTCGGATTGGATCCCTAGTACTTCAAATAAAGAAGAAAAGACACTGTAGCATATAAATCTTCCTGATGGTAGGTGAAGAACCTGAATTTAATCATTTCAGATCATTTTTGGTTTTTCCCCCTGTGGTGCTGGAGATTAATGGCAGGGGCTCCACCACCAAACTACAGCCACAGCCTCCATTTCTATTACTGATCTTGGTTCGTGGCTGATTTCGAATTACTTGGATAGTTGAAAAGTTAACTTGGAAGCTGGGTGTGGCAGCACAGAGCTAGAATCCCAGCACTTGGGAGGATGAAGCAGGAAGATCACTGTGAGTTTGAAGCCTGGGCTACATAGTAAAATTAAGTCCAACCTGAACTACACAGTGAGACCCTGTTTCAAAAAAATAAAGACCCCCAAAACAGTTAATTTGGAAGACACCATCACACTTGATAGAAACTGTTTAGGAGTTTAAAAAACATGAGGTTATAACTCAGCATCCATACTTCATATATGTGAGGATCTGAGTTTAATTATTGCACTAAAATAAAACTATGAAATAGCCTAGTAAAGAAAAGCTAACATTTCTATTCTTTCTGCCACTCATTACTTACCATATAGTCTGAATGGAACATTAGAAATGAACAGCATACAAAGGTTCAATTAGGCCCATATTTAAGAATATACTATGCAGAGGGAACTGGTAGTAATTATTTACCAACAAATGGAAACAGTAAATGTGAATTAAACTCCATACGTCAAAGGCAGGAGCAGTGGCAGTGGTAGCACATATGTGCCTTTAATCTTAGCACTCAGGAGGATGAGGCAGCAGGATCAAAATTCCAAGGTTAGTCTGGGCTGCACAACCAGTTCAAGGCTGGTCTGGACTATAGAAGTGAGACCCTGTCTCAAAGAAAGAACAGAAAACTCTACATGAACAAATAAAAACTGTATACATTGCAAGGATCTGTTTTTCTCAGATAAACACTATTTTAGCTTCATTTTGGAGCTGTGTACCAGACTAAATATGCTGTGGTAAGGCTGGGCATGGTAGTGCACACCTAGAATGCCAGCATTTGGGAGGCTGAGGCAGGCAGATTGCTGTGAGTTGGAGGCTGCCAGCATAAACTGCATTGTGAAACTCTTGTCTTGGACAAAAAAAAAAAACTGCAGTGAACAGTTGTCTTCTTGCAAGAGTCAGTCTTAGGTGGTGGGAGTAAGGGTTCTGGAAGAACCCACAGGACTGTAAGAGGCTTATTCCCCTCACCTGGGCTCTTTAGAGAAGGGTCCTCCGAGGGGGTGACAGGAAGCCCCCTGTGCTTGCTAGATCGGGGTAGCATTTGTGAAAGTCCTAAGCGTAGTACAGCTTGGTTTGTTGAGGTACTTTACGAAGGCTGATGTTGCTGCAGTGCAAGGAAAGGGGCTGGAGGTAGGGTTTGGGAGTTACTGGGAATGCAAGCCCCTCATGGGGAGAAGCTTCCAGCTTGCTCCATGAAGGCCCAGGAAGGCGCGTGGAAGAGGTGGACCACAGGGTGTCTGTGAGCAGGCTGGGGACCCGTCTTGGTCTTGGCAAGGAGCAGTGAGGCTGGTGGAGCTGTCAGCGCACCTGGCTGCTGTCTTCGCCTCTATTCTGTGACTGCAACAAAACACCCGAGGCCAGGTCACTGCTCAGAAGAAAAGTGACCAGTGCTCTGGCTCTGACACAGAGAAGTCTGAGAGCCTGGGCCACCCTTACCTGGCACCCGAGAGCCAGCATGCTACATCGTCCCTTAGCACAGACATCTATCGCGTGGGACAGCAAGAGTGCCAGCCGGGCCATGTTCTCTTCCGAGCATGTTTGTGCCACCGTGAGATCCTGTCCCTGGCGACCTCACCTAACCCTAAGTGCTATACTTCCCAAATGACACCAGCATGTGAGTTTGAGGAGCACGTGTTTGGGGAGTGCTTTCAAACCATAGCAGCTGTGTAGGAAATTGATGAGGAAGTGGGGACAGGGAGCAAATGTTCGTGGCAAACCCCAGGAGGCATGGGAGGTGTAGCTGGGGGGAGAGGGCCTTCCTGCACGTGCCAGGCAAGAGGCGTTCCACCCCCAGCACCACAAACTTAAGCATTGTTTTATTCACTTCTATCTGCTAAAATTTTAATGTTTAAATTGATTTAGTATGTAATTTAGGATGACAAATGTTTAATTCTCTCTTAACTATCATATATAAACATTCTGTATAAATAATAATACATTAAATATATTTATACACTTACATATTTTGGAGGGAGTTTGGGATCGTTTCGTTGTGTTATTCAAGCTGGTCTTGAACTCATTATGTGGCCCAGGTTGGCCCCCAACTCTTGGCCATTCTCCTGCTCCAGCCTCTTGGGTACTGGGATAATAGGTGTGTGTGCCACCATTCCTGGCTTTTATATTTTGTATATTATTTTATGTACATTCAATATAACTTTCTAATTTACAACATTAAATAACATAATGAATAGTAAAAACTAAGTATAAATCATTGCATGAACAAAGAGATTTACCCAGCGTTATGAAAGATAGAGGAAACAGTGAGCTGTAACCACAGGGAGGCATGTAAATTCACGCTGGAAATTTCAACATCTTACAAGTGGACCCACTGGGAACATGCAAATATATTCCTTGTCTCTTCCTTACCCAACCTTTCTCTCTCTCTCTTTTTTTTTCCAACCTTTCTAACAAAGGGTCTGTTGCCCTTCTGTGGACTCTGTGGGTAGAATCTGAGGTCAGAAAGACACATTTCACACTATCGTGTGAAAGGCTGATGTGTGTCTCTAGCCAACCCAGTAGTTCAGCTTCTAGAACCCAGGACAAGTGCTGGGATTTGAAAGCAAGCAAGGTATGGGGCTTCTGGAGCTTAGAGCAGTGAAAGTGTAGCTGTTTAATTTTAGATCAAACTAAAAGTCCCTTTCCTCTGCCAGTAGTTATTCTTTTAAAAAGAGCAAGCATATATTTCCAAATTCATAGGAATAAAGTGCTGTATTTTGATCTGAAGCAATGGAAAACTTCAATCCAAAAGTGATGTTTTAAGATGCCATCGATCATTAGGGCAGGTTTGAGGCAGGGGAAGAGATTAGGATAAATAGCGTTTTGCAACTGAAGCATAGAAACTGTGAAAGGCAGCAGCTTCTTATTTTGGCATGGGGCCCATGAAAGTGGGATTAAATTTACTATTGCTTAATTGGGCTGAATGGCACGGTTTTTGGTTTTACACAAGATAGTTTCCAAAAGGCTAAGGAGTCCCCAACACTGTCACATTCAAGTTTCATTTTTGAAGCTTTTAACAAGGAAGGTACTTTGCAAAGAGTCGTGATAATGAGCATATTCAGTAATCACTCCAAGGAGCACAGTGAACAGCTGCTTGGAACAAAGTATTTGAATGAAAGTTGACAGGACCAAGTAGTGATGGCTCACTCTTATTGAGCGCCTGTGGTATGCAGGTGTTACCTTACGTAATCTGCATGGCCGCTTCTCCTGAGTTGGTCCTGAGTTTTATCCTTCTCTGAGGTGTGGAAATCAGGCACTGGTGCATTTGTTGTGTAATTTGCCCACAGTAAATGGCAGTCAGAGTTCAGGTTCCTTTAAGGCTTCCCCAGTGGGATGGGCTTTAGAAAATCGTCCCTGTACCAAGGCCCAGTCTTCTGAGCAAGGTCTGCCATGGTCTTATTTACTTATTTATTTATTAATCATGACTGACCTTGGGCATGGCACACCTCAGACTCTCAGAATGTTTCTTTAGAAGCTGTTGATATCACTAGAATATTCCCGGAGTTTGTTATATGAAGTATGATAGAAAAATACAGTGAATGCTTAAATTTATCTATTTTTTTGGTGTGGTTGTGTGTGTGTGTGTGTGTGTGTGTGTGTGGTTTTTTTGAGACAGAGTCTCGCCATGCAGTTCGGGCTCACTTTGAGCTCACTTTGAAGCCCAGGATGGTCTCGAATTTGTAATGATCCTCCTACCTCAGCCTCCTGAGTACTAAGACTACGGGCGTGAGCCACCACACCCAGCTGAATGCTTAAATTTAAAATAATTTGTTTCAGTAAAAGACATTGTCATAATCTCCCTCGACATACTCCTTGCTTCAGACACACTTCTCCCATCATTCTTGCTGCCCTCTGAAGCCATTCTGGAAGTCCTCCTTTGAGAGGGTCTTCGGGTGCACTGTCGTGGCTGTCTTGAAGACCAGAAAACATTTAACCTTTCACTGTCATTTTGACTTTGGAGAAGAGCCAGAACTTGCACGGTGCCAGATCCAGAGAATAAGGTGGATGAGAACACACTGTAATGTTTTCTACAGAAATTGCCATAAACATTTGCTCAGTAAGGTGTGACTATAAAATACAGTGAATGTTATTTTTAAAAATATAGTGAATGTTTAAATGAAAAAATTCACTGCAGTAGAAGACACACTGCCATGAATCCCCCTCAAACCATTCCTGGCTTTGAAAACACACACATACACCTACCCAGCTTGTTCTTGACAATGTGTCTTTTACTGTAATGTTTTTTTCTTTTAATTAAGCATTTGGGGTTTTTTTGGCTTGTTTGTTTGTTTTTTGAGGTAGCCTTGAACTCACAATGTAGCCCACACTTACCTCGAGCTCACAGGAGCCTCCTCCTACCTCAGCTTCCCAAATGCTGGGATTGTAGGTGGACACCACCACACCAGCCTCGCCGTTTCCTTTGATCTCCCCTTGTAACTCCTTTTCTTCTTTTGTGGGCATCTTGATATTTATAAGTTCCTGACAGAGCTGGGCTTTGGGAATGTTCATTAGTGGGATTGTTTCGGATCCAAGAATGCCTGGCTTTAAGGTTTGGTAGGATGGCATTGTTCTAGGCTTTATCAGATCTGTGTCTTGACCGCATTTAAAATAACAGGTGCTTGTTCAGTGCTTGTGACTCCTTGGAGGGGGTATGTGATGAACAAACATGTGCTGAGACATAACTGGGAAAACAGCAAACACACAGGGTTGCTAGAAATGAACTCCGTGTCCTGGTTTGACATTTTCCTTTGAAGAAACATTTTGGTCAATATTTGATGTCCTGTAGATTTGGGGCAGAAAGATAAATGCATTTTCAGTTGTTCTTGGCCAAGGGAAGCTGTTTACCTAGATTCCGTAAGAAATTAATCACAACTAAGGGAGCCAGCCAGAAGCTTACGAGGGCAGATCACGGGAGAAGGAGGGTCCATCTGACATTGATACTGATTTGGGCCTGACTGCTGTGTAGTGGAAGTAAAATGTACCTGTATGAGCCGTTTTTCTTTTTTGCTGTGTGTAAAATGCCTCCCGGTTTGATAAATGGGAAAATGATGTGTGATGAGATGCTGAGAAAGTCTCTCAAGACCTTTGGCATTGTGCCACGTCTGTTGAAGTCACAATAGCTCTGTCAGTGCCTCAGTACAGATGGAAACACTGCCCATGCTAGTTCTGCCCCAGTAATCTTCCAGTAGGATGTCCTGCCCACTGTCACCCGTGGGATTTTGAGTGAGAGCCCCTGCTGCTGGGTGCCAGTCCCTCTGCACAGCCCACACTGGAGCTGTGATCAGCGAATTCATGCAGACCCTGGTAACTTCTTGCCAAAGCAGTCCTTGCTTTTCTTTCCTCTGAAGCTAACTTTAGAGGTCCAAGGCTAACTTAATTGCAGTCCTTCATGCTGATCTTGAATTCACTATGTATTCTAGGCTGATCTTAAACCCCCAGTGATCCTCCTGCCTCAACCTCCCAAGTGCTAGGATTACAGGTGTGCACCACCATACCTAGTTTCCTTCATGCTTTTGACAGTTGAACCCTATTCTGTCTCAGTCTTTATCCTTTTGTTCTGAAAAGGCAGAGGCTCTGTATAAAAGGGCAGCACCCAGTCCTTGATTCTTGTAGTTGCTTCCCTCCTGTTTTGTTTGATGTGATAGACAAATTGTCTCAGTTGGCCCAAGATGCTCTGTGGTTTAAACCATGTTTTGTCTGTTTCTTTTTTTTTTTTTTTTTTCACTATTGGAGATTGAATCTGGGGCTGAGCAAACTGTATCCTACCCTTTAATTTACTTTTTATTTTGAGACAGGGTCTCTCTAAGCCACCGAGTTCTCCTGGCTGGGCTCAAACTTGACAATTCTCCTGCCTCAGCCTCCTAAGTGCCACATCCAGCTGTTGTTCCCATTTTATAGAAATGAACACCAAGAGTCCATGAAGAAATGTGCTCAGTTCACATGGAACTGAGGTGCATCCAGGGGTTCCAAACTGTGATCTTGGTCTCTTTCACATCTGCCTCTGCAGCAAGGTAGATATAAGCAGAAGAGGCATGGAGCAGGTGCCAAGCTCTGCAGAGCTCACGTGCTTTGTGTCACCTGTCCCAGATCAGATGACAGCAGATAGGGACCACTCTTAAGCAGGGCACGCACGAGGCCACGGCCCTCCTGGCAGTGCCCCTTTGGTGGGGCTGCTGCTGCTCCGGCCTCTGGATCTGCATGCCCCTGAGCACAGCATTGTGCTAGCCCCATAGACTCGAACCCACTTCCTGACAGCTGCCCTGGTGAGGTGTAGGAGGGGAGCTGAGACTGCTGATGCTCCAGCAGTCACTAATTCAGGATTTACATATCTGCCCCGCACAGACAAGCCTCGCTGACAGGAGACAAAAAGGGAGTCCAAGTGTAAGCTTGTTTTGGTCCCAGTAGCAGAAGAAAGGGCTATTTTGTGCTTGGACTTAGTACCCTGCAGGGGTTGGTCCCTGTGCACAGGAAACTTCACTTTGGCTCCTGGTTGGTCACTTAGAGCCTGTGCACCACAGGAAATAGATTGTAGTCACACTCTGGATAATGCCATGTCGGTCAGTGTCAGACCACCTATGAGACTGTGGTCCGCTAACATCATCTGTCAGACATGGTGGCACACACCTATAATCCCAGCACTCTGCAAGGCTGAGGCAGGAGAATTGGGAGTTTGAGCCCAGCTTGGGCAATTTAGCTTCAAGACAATGTATCAAAATGAAAAAAAAAGCCTGAGGATGTAGCTTCATGCAAAAGTCCTAAGTTCAACCCCAGTACTGCAAATTCTCTCTCTCTCTCTCTCTCTCTCTCTCTCTCTCTCTCTCTCTCTCTCTGTCTCCCTCTGTCACACACACACACACACACGCGTGTGTGTGGGATTTTATCACCAGTGGTGGTGTAACCTGCTCACTAGTTTGTGTCAGTCTGCCTTGATAGCCACATAACGATAGCATTGCCAGCGACACGCTTCTCAGAAGACGTCCTCGTCATTAAGCTGTGTAAGATCTGTTCTGTCAGCCAACTCTGCCCGCACAGGGTAGGCGCTGCTGAGTGACTCCTGGCTGCCACTGGTCCCTCTGCTGGGCTCTGGGAAGCTGCAGATAAACACTCTGCCTGCCCTCCTTTGTAGCTTTGTGCAAAGGGCCTGGATTTGTTTCCTATTACTGGGGGGAAAAGGGAAGAAAATAAAACATCATGCTGAGTGGAATAAGTTGTAGACGAAGGCTACCATGACGTGATGCCTTCCATGGGGAATGTGGAGAATAGCAAACATACACAGCCAGCAAGCAGAGCGGTGGTTGTCAGGGGCCGAGAGAGAGGAATGGGGGTGGCTGCCTAACTGACACAGGTCACCTTCTGGGGGAAATGAAAATGTGCTGGAAATAGATGGTGGTGGTTACACAATTTTGTGAGTATACAAAAAAATAATGAATTGTATCATTTAAAATGGAGAATTTGATGATATATAAAGACCTCCTGTCTTCTCTGACTATTCCCTCTGGGGTCCCAGTTCCTTCCCTGGTTATGTAGTGTCTGGTGTCCTGGGTGCTCATCGGTGATCCACTGAAGGTGAGCATCATGTCACTTAGCCTCTCTGTAAGTGGGCATCTGGTTTCTGGTTCCAGAGTTCATCTCAGCCACCCAGCGATGCCACCAGGGCCAGCTGTGGGCAAGTGAGCCTAGAGCACAAGAGGGTGTAGGAGAGAGCCGCAGAGGAGCAGAGGCGACCCCAGAGCTCAGCAGTTATCCTGCAGAGCATGATCTGACCAGGTCATTCTCCTGTGTAAAACTGCCACTGGTTTTCTGTTTTTCTACAATATATTTCCAATACCAGTGAATCCTTACTACCTTTACAGTTTTCCTCATACCTACATATCCCATAGATCATTATTTAGTTAAAAATTTTCTTTAAATTTATTTATTTATTTATTTATTTATTTATTTATTTATTTATTTAAACTGGCCACAGTGATTAGTTTCTCAGGTGATTTAGGAGGCTGAGACAGGAAGATCACACAAATTGGAGTCAGTGGCCAGCCTGGGCAGTGTAATGAGACACTGTCTCAAAAAATAAAGCAAAACAGTGGAAGGGTGAGATTCTGGAGGCAATCTAAAAAGAGCAATAATTAAAATGCCTTGTACCAAAAAGAGGACCCACTAAATCTAAAAATGGACGTGGCTTATAACTCAGTGATCCCACTCCCCACAATTTAAAAAGCAGGAAGTTTTACAAAAGCCAGGCATGGGGATGCTTGACTGTAATCCCAGCTATTTAGGAAGTTCTGAAATCACAAATTCAAGGCCAGTTTGGGGAAAAAAAAAAAAAAATTATATATATATATATATATATATATATATATATACACACACATATATTTAGACAAGATATCACTCTGAAGTTCAGACTGGCTTTGAACTCACGATGATCCTCCTGCCTCAACCTCCCATGTACTGTGATTATAGGGATGCATCACCACTCCCAGCTGAATTTGGGCAATTTAGTGAGAGCCTGTCTCAAAATGAAAACAGAAAACAAGGGAGGAGCTAGGCTGTAGCTCAGTAGCTCCTGGGTTCTGCTCTCAGCATAACAAGGTAAAGAAAGAAATAAATTTGTACATGTTCACCAAAAATCAAGCATAACAAAACTCTTAGCATTACATTATTAAAAATGTCCTCAAACCAGAAGCAATTCAGATACCCATCAGTAAGGGAATTAATGAAAGCCTGTGGTCCATTCACACCATGGGAGTCTCTATGTGATGAGAATGAACAGTTGCTCCCATGTGCACAGCAGTGCTCAAAGCTTGCAATGTGGTGTTCAGTGAAAAAAGCCAGGTTAACAGAGTGTGGCCTGAGCCAATAAATATGAAGTCCAGCATTAGGCGAAATGAACTGATGAACCTCTGGCGTTAGGAAGCAAGCTGTGCCCTGCCTGGGTGGAGACTGGGGAGCTTTTGGAGAGCTGGTTCTACCCATATGTATGTTCCATTTGTAAGAATTCACTGAAGGATATTCTTTTTACATTTTTTTCTTGAGGTACTGGGGATCAAACCAGTAAGCACTGAGCTACATCTCCAGTCCTTTTTTTTTTTTCTTTTTGAGACAAGTCCTCACTGTGCAGTTCAGGCTGGCTTTGAGTTCCCTAGGTAGCCCAGGCTGGTCTTGAACTCACAGTGATCCTCTTGCCGCAGCTTCCCAAGTGTTGGAATTAACGGGTATGCACCACCACACCTGGCACCAGCCCTTTTCTAAAATTTATTTTGAGACAGGAGATCATTAAACTGCCTAGGCTGACCTTGAACGTGATCCTCTTGCCTTACCTGACTTTCATCTTTAAAACATCTCTATGAAGATTCATCTTCACCTTCATTCTCTAAATGATGACAATGAAGGCCCAGAGAGATAAAATTTGACCTAAGCCACCAAGTAAATACAGAATGCCCTATAAGCCTTGGGTTCCTGGGGTTGGCAGTTTTGCTTGGACTTCTTACCAGTGGGAACTGAGGCTGGCACCAAATAAGGGAGAGGGGCAAACAGTCCACAGGACAAAGCCACAATGGAGGCTTTGTCACTGATTCTGTGCTGGTGGCACACAAGCAGCAAAGCCTTTTTGGCATGCAAGTTAAATCCATTGTTCTTTTGCTGCTTTTCAGTTTAAATAATTAAGGGTCTTAAGTACAAATTAAATGGCCTCAAGTTCACAAAGAGAATGCCATTGATTTGATTACTGATGTGGTTGAAAAGCTCTTGGGCGGCTTTCCCTTGGCTTTTGCAGGCTCGGCTTTCCATGAACAGCTGTAGATACATCCAGCGTGCTCCCAGTTGGGCAGGACACTGGGGCTTGCTGGCCTGGTGTCCATCCAAAACAGCCTGCATCTCCGCATCTCCAGCTTCAGTGCTCATCATGATCCTGCAGACACAGAAGCCAAGGACCTCCCAGGAGCCAGACTCTGTTCTAGAGTGGGTGATGTAGCTCAGTGGCAGAGCACTTGCCTGGCATGCATGAGGCCCTTGGGTTCTATCCCCAACACTGGAGGAAAAAAAATGACTATTTTGCAGATAAACAAATAGACTCAGAGAAGTTAAGCAATTTGGCCTAAAACACACAGTTCATTAGAACAAATCAGATCCAGGCCCAGGGGTTTATAGCTCCAGACATGGAGGGTCTGAGTATTATGTCTCCTCAGGGCTCCATCTTGCCTTGAGTTTGTACAGCAGAAGCATTCTTACTTTCTCCAGACAATGCATGATGTGGCTGGGAAGGCCTTTCTTACATTTAGCTGGAAACTTCTTCCTTCTAACATTCATCTCCAGGGCCTAGTTCTGCCTTCGAGACTACCACTCTTTGTACCACTTAAGATCTCTCTCAGGAGTGACCACTACCTCTCCAGAGAGGTAAAGTGTTACATTAGTCTGTGATTTCCCCAAACCATCCTGTGTCTTAATAGGCTGACAGCTCCAGTGGGCTGGTCCTAGGTGGTTGGGATAGGGCAGGGCTCAGCTAGGCAGTTCCTGTGCTATGAGAGCATTGCCTAGGTCTGTTGATGCCATGTGGCTTGTGGGTATATAGCCCTGAGAATCCAAGGCAACTACACTCATGTACCTGGCACCTCAGCAGGGATAGGCATGAGGAATCACCGCAGGCCCATCCTACTAGGTAGGTGACCTTGAATTTTAGCAAAGTACTCCAAGTGTGAGTGTCCTGAGGGATAGAAGGTCAAAGGTATCAGCGTCTTTGGGCCTTGGCTTAGAACCTGGAAAAGTTCACTTCTGGGCCAGAGCCTGCCCAGGTTCAAAGATATGGAGCCCACCACTCCATGGGAAGAGCAGCAAAGAATGCGCAACCGTCTTTAATCTGCCACACTAAAGATCAGCCTACATGTGACCCCATTTTTCTGAGCTAGAGATAGTGTGTCTACTGAGTTTGAAAGTCTTTTTGTTGAACTTATTTTCACTATGTTGGGGCATTTGAACTTTAAGGACTTCTTTTGATAATAATTATTACCAGTACTAATTACTTGCTGAAGTTAAAGATGATGAAACTGTTAGTATCACTCCTATAATGACAGATTTACTGGGGTGGTGGCCTATAAAGACAAAAGACTTCCTAATAATTCTTTTGTAGTTTAAACACATTAAATGTAGAGGACAAGTGGATGCTGTAGAATATTGAATGTAGATATGCTATATCAGAGATTTTAACAATAGGTTAATTTTAAGATGTGTGCACCTATAATCCCAGTGTTCAAGAGGCCAAGCCAAGAGGATTGTTATGAGTTTGAGGCCAACCTGTGCTACACTGTAAGTTCCAGCCTGATCTCATATTGAGACCCTGTCTCAAAAACAAACAAAATAGGTTCATTTATACACATATCATTTCCAGTTTTGTATTTCTGCAAAGCATTTCTGATATTTTGAGTGTTAGTTTTTTGTTGTTGTTGTTGTTGTTGTTGTTAAGGTAGGGTCTCACTGTGTAGTTAAGGTTGGCCTTTTATTCTGTGTAACCCAAGCTGGCTTCAGAAGTGGCTGAGATCTTCCTGCCTCAGCCCTACCAAGTGCAAGAATTACAGGCACATGCCACCCTGGCCTGCTATTTTAATTCTTCAAAGCAGCATTTTAAATTTCTGTGATTTGGGTAGGTAATAAACCTTCCATGTGCATGCTTTGTTTCCCATTCAAAATTCAGGCAAAAGTCAGTGGTTCTTCTCTACCTATGCCAGCAGAAAGAGTTAATTGAAATTGCTTCTAATCTTTTGATCCTGGTCACACTGCTCTGCTATGCAATAATACACTAAGGAATTTTCAGAAAGTCTGTGTTGGGCACTTCTGTGTTCTGCCTTAAGAGTTCCGTTTTGTGAATCTGCTAGTCATTGGGATGCCACATTGGCCAAAGCTGCTGCTGCAGACCACAGAAACTGCTATAGGCCGAAGCAAGGTAGAGAACCCTGGTGGGGCAGTGAGGGGACCTCTTGACAAGCGCCTCACTCCAGGCTGCTCCAGACACCATGGGGATGTTTTCATGGTGCTACAGAAGCTGAAGCTAGAGGTTCTTTTTGCTCCTTGGCTATAGTGATAATCATTCCCATGCCTGGATTTTCACCTTTACTACATATTTATATACCTAACCAACAGGGACCTTCATATACATTTAAAAATTTTTAAATTTTTTGGTTCTGGGAATTGAACCTAATACCTTTGCACTGAGTTATATCACCACTCCTCTTTTTTTTTTTGCTTTTGCTTTTGCTTTTGCTTTTGAGACAGGGTCTACTGTGTAGCTCAGACTGGCCTTGAACTCACTATATAGCCCAGGCTGGCTTCAGTGATCCTCTCAACTCAGCCTCCTGAGTGCTGAGATTACAGACATGTACCACCACACCTGGCTGGCTCTCTACTTTTTAAAAATGTGTTTATTTTTTTGGCAGTACTGGAGATTAAACCCAGGGTGTTTGCACTGATCTATATCTGCAGTCCTTCTTTATTTCTTTTCTTTTGAGAAAGGGGTATCACTAAATTGCCTAGGTTGGACTTTCTGTTTTCCTGCCTCAGCCTTACCTTAAATTGATAGTGCTCCTTCTACTTCAGCCTCCCAAGTGCTGGGATTACAGGTGTACACTACCACACCTGGTTTATATTTTATTGTAGCAGGGCCTGTGCTACTGCACGGATTGGAGCACCGAAGGAGTCCTCCTAGATTAACCTTCACACCTTCTTATTCATAATGCTGGGAAAAAGAGATGAAAAGAACAATCTCTTGTAATACTTGCCATGTATGTGAAATTCACATCTTAATGTCTATAGGTAAAATTTTATTTGAACACAAACCTTCCAGTCTACAGCTGCTTTCCTATAACAGTAGATCTGAGTAATTGTAACACTGTGTCTCAGAAAACCTATAAAAAGCATTTGCTAGCCTCTTGTCTAGCATATGGGCGCTGTGTGCACAGCAAATAGCCAGTGAGGCAGAGTCGTCCTTGACTTTTGCCAGGAGGAGGCTGCAGTGGACAGAGGCTTTCTTTGTGAGCCCAGGAGGTTGCCTGTCCTTTTCTCCTGTCTCACTTGGCTCTCCTTTCCAGCCTCCATCCTGAGCTACGAGACCTCATTCCTGCGGCTGTATGTCTCTTCCTCCTGCTTGCACTCTCCCCGCCCTCACTCCTAAACCTGGGAATTCCATTTGTCCTGGCACGGAAGAATAGTTCCAAGGACATCACCTCCCCCTCCCTCCATCCCAACTCAGCGACAGCCCACTGTCCTCTCTGAAGTGTCCCCTTGCACACAGGAGACTGTGTCCACTGATGTGGACAGACAGGTGCAAGTCATCAAAGAGGGCTTGGAGAATGACCTTCAAACTCACAGGGTAGGAAGAGGGTTTTGAGCTGGGTTTGGTGATGCATATCTGCAATCTCAGTATTCTGGGAGGCTGAGGCCCAGCCTGGGTAACTGAGCCACTAAGTGAGAACATGTCCCAACAAATAAATGAAAACGGGCCGGGGATGTAACTCAGTGCAGAAGTCCTGAGTTTAATCCTCAGTACTGTAAAAGAAAGGAGGAGGAAAAAGATTGATGAGCCTATCGCAATTTCTTTTACAAAAACAAGCTCTCTCCCTTGCTTACTTTAATGAAAGATCCTTCTCTTTCCCAAACCAGAATTATGGAGATAATTATCCCAACTCCCGGTTTTATCTCCCAGGAAGAGCTGAAGAATGCACTGTGATAAGTGCTGGTGATATCGCAGCGCAGAGTTCAGGGCTCCAAAGCCGCATGGCCCAGCTGTGGCTTTGAGGGAGACCTTGGTGCTCTGGTAGCAGAGAAGGGGGTGGCATCACCTGGTTCATCATGGCATCTGTCCAAAGAGATAGAATACAAAGGCCAACAACATGATCTTGCCCAGTCTTCAAACTCAAAGTGCTTCTAAGTAAGCGAAATAAAACAAGGAGCATAGAAAATGATAAAAACTATGAGATGGAAAACCACAATGGAGGGGAATAAAAGACAGAAAAAGTGCAGAGGAGGGAGGTAGCAGTATGGATTTCCTGCAGGAGGTTGACAGGGTTAAAAAATATCAAGGATCCAGAGCAGGGGAATTTAGTCTTATTTTTCACTTTTTTTGAGACAGGGTCTTACTATATGATTCAGGCCTGGCCTTGAACCCATGGCAGTCCTCCTGCCTCAGCCTGTTGAGAGCTGGGATCACAGGTACACATGCCCGGTTTTGGGACCGTGGAATCTAGAGCAAGAACATTCTAGGCCTGAGGACAGCATGAACAGAGGCACTGAGCAGAGATATTACTGGGCGCGCCTGAGAACAGGGCAGAGATGGTTCTGCTGGACCACTTGGCGAGGCCAGCAGACAGAGGAAGAGGTTGCAGTAGGGTCTGGCAAAGCCGGGAATGTCAGGCAGAGGAGTTTGGCTCCTCTGACATCTGTGTGCTCCTCCCAGTGAGCTGCAGCTGTACACTGGCAGCTTTCTGGTCTGAGCGCTGTTGGCTCTGGAAGGCGCCCAACCTCGAGGCCTTGGCTTTTCCTTTCTATCTCGGGCCAATGTCACTCGGTACAGATTTGCTATCTCAGTTGAAAGATGGGAAAGACACTGGAACACACTATTTTACAGAACAGCTCACAAAGGACCGTCATTTCTTTGGTCACTTTCAAATCCAAAGCAAGAATATCCCTGACTCCCCAACTGTAGTGAGATATACTCTTCCATGTTCTGCACTCTTACACAGCCTGGAGGAGAAAGGCTGGAGTGGAAACTTGCACCTATTGTTCTGTGTCCGCCTGCTTTTCTTTCCTTCCTTCTTTCCTCTGCCCTCCCTCCCTCTCCCTTTCCTCCTCCTCCTTTTTGCCCCCTTTCCTTCCCCTCCCCCTCCTTCCCCCCTGTCTTTCTTCCCTCACTCTTCCTCCCTCACCCCCTCTCTTTTCTTTTCATGCTGAGATTTGAACCTGGGGCCCTGTGTATACCTGGCAGGGCTCTGCCACTGAAACTCCACCCTCAGCCCATCTTTTTAGGTTTTTGAGAAACTGCTGAGCAATTTTCCATTCTGATGCCCCACTTTGCATTTCCACCAGCAGAGGACAAAGGCTTCTAATTCTCCCCATCTTTGCCCGCACTTGTTTTATAGTAAAATACAGCCAGCTTAACAACAGTCAAGTGATACTTTGTTGTGGTTCTTTTTTATAGCAAGCGTGATAAGAGAATGTTAATTTATAAAAGTTGTAAAAATGACCTCATAAGTTGCCAAACAAAGGTCAGAAAGTGGATCCAATCTGGCTGTATATTCTCGAGCACCATAGTTGCTTCAAAACCGGTGAGGCACCGGGTGCCAGGAATGGGAGGAAAAGAAGCCTAAGACCACCTGGGCACTGCTTCTGTAGATTCCTGGTACTGAAACTACTCAACCCAAGAAAAAGAAAAAATATCCAGTGTTTGGGAAGGAACTGGGCCTCGAGACCCAAGGCAAAGGTTCTGAACTTCAGCGTGGGAGGAGGCGCTGGCCCGGCTTCAGGGCCTGTGCGTGGTGCCCTGGGCTCCCAGCAGGCGCCCTCCTCCTCAGTTGTGAGACAGATGCAGGAAGTGACTCGCTCTCTGACTCCGCAGAGAAGCTCTCCTAGCCATGCAAGACACAGAGTGGAACTATGCTGTCCAGTGTCCTTACAGATTCACCTCACACCCAGCTCTTGTAGTCCCCAGTGTCACGTGCTGTCTCTACCACCTGTCCCCACACAGGAAATGCCCTGGATCCTGGTGCAAACCACAGAGCTGTGTAAACTTGGCAGCCTCTTCGTGGTGTCCAGGGAGAACCCCTTGCTCCAAACAAAACCATGAAGTGGTCCCCACATGTCTGCCACTCCTTGATGTCTTTTTTGGTTCTTTGAGACAGAGTCTCACTATGTAGCCCAGGCTGGCCTTGAACTCATGGTGATCCTCCTGCCTCAGCCTTCCAAGAGCTGGGGTTACTATTGAGCAACCAGGGCACTTGTCTAGTTCCAAAGCATTTTCATCCTTCCCATAGAAGATCCCTGGATTCATCTACGAGTCACTCCTCATTCTACCTTCCTCCTATTCCTAGAAACTGCTAGTAAGTAGGCTTGGTACCTGCATAGATTTCCCCAGCCACTGAGCACGATGTGTTCAAGGCCCACCCATGACAGTACCTTATTGTTTTTTTTTTTGTTTTGTTTTTATTTTTGTGGTATAAGAGATTGAGCTCAGGGCTTCTGGTGTGTGTGGAGAGTATTTGAAATTTGTACTGAGCTATCTTCCTAGATAACTCCCTTGCTTTTTGAGACTAAATAATATTGTATGGAGTGAACAATACCACTTTTTTTTTTTTTTAAATTAGGAATTGAACCCAGGGATGCTCTAACACTGTGCTACATCCCCAGTTCCTTTCATTTATCATTCGGAGAGAAGGTCTTGCTACATTGCTCAGGCTTGCATTGAACCTGTGGCTCTCCTGTCTCAGCCTCTCTAGTAGCTGGAATTAGAGAGTATGCCACTGTGCCTGGTGACCATACTACATTTTCTATATCCATTCATCAGTTAATGAGGATTTGCATTGTTTCCACTCCAAGCAGTTGCTTTTTAACATAGCTAGTACCAAGCTACATGCTGACCTCTTACTTACTAGGGTATTCATTAGGTAAGGTGGCATTGTTGGCCTGGAGACCAGGTCCATGCTTGGGGAAGAAGGCCAGGTACCAGTCCTGCTTGGCAACTTGGATCACAGGCGAGGGGTGGGCAGAGTGCAGGTTTCCTGCAGAGTGGGGTGGAGCCGGCCTCAAGCCTGCTGGGCACATGCTCCACCCCTGAGCCGCAGACCTGAAGCCTAAGATGTGCTTTCTTTGTTCTTCCACTCTCTTCCTTCCCCAGCCTTTAAAAATTGAGTCAGTTGCTCATGTTTATAATGCAAGATGTTTTGCACAGGGAGAGATGTAGATTGGTTATATTCCCCAAAGCTCCAGGCTTCGTCAGCACTGGCCTGTGTCTCCCCCACTGCCTCAGCTAGCTCTGGTGTGCACAATTCCCGTTGGCTGGTGTCCCGGGACAGTTTCTCCCGTCTGTCACCACTGCCACCCCTTCTTATTGCAGTTGGAGTCTGAAACCATCTGAGCTGCCCTTCGTTCTCACTTGGAGTTAAGAGGAAACTGAAAGAGAGATTTCTTGGGTTCAGGATTCTTATTAAAAGCCAGTTATCAGGGTACAATTCTGTGATTCCAGGTACTTGGGAGTTTGAGGCAGGGGAGTCCTAGCTCAACAGTCTCTGTGTTATGTGTCCATCATGTTCCTAACTACTAGAGTTTTTAAAAACAGCTTTGTTAAGATAGTATTCATATTTATACAGTTTACTTATTTAAAGCATACAGATCAGGGTTGGAGGTGTAGTTTGATGGTAGAGGATGCATAAGGCTCTGATCCAGCACTGCAAAAACTTAAAAAATTAATTTTGGGGATTTTAGTGTGCTCTCAGATATGTGCATCCATCACCCTGGTCAGTTTTGGAGCATTTAAATAGTCATTTCAGCCAGGTGTGGTGGTGCATGCCTGCAGTCCCAGCACTCGGGAGACTGAGGCAGGAGGATTGCCACAAGTTTGAGGCCAGCCTGGAACACAGTGAGTTCAAGGAAATATATAGTGAGATCTTGTCTCAAAAAAAAAATGAATGAATGAATGAATGAATGAATGAATGAATAAATACATAGTCATTTTGCCACAGTGACAATTGAAAATCTTTTTTTTTTTTTTCTTTTTTTAACCTCTAAATGAATTCCTGTGGCTATGGAACCTCAGGTTCTCTTCCCCTCAGATCCAAGCAGTACTAGTCAGATCGAGAGATTTTTCCACTTGCAATGGGATTATATTCTGATAAACCCTCACAAGTTTACAATAGCATAAATCCAAAATGCCTCTAATACACTTGCCTACTCACCAGCACAGCCTCACCACACCTACCTAGCCACACCTCTGCAGCAGTTTTGAGTTGAGGAAGATCATCTAACACAAAGGCTGATTGATTGCAGTGCTGGGGATTGAATACACAAACCTTCACACTAAGCTACCTCCTCAGCCCTTTTGAGACAAGTTCCTGCTAAATCCCTAAGTTGCCCAGGCTGAGCTTGAATTCACTTCAGGCTCCCAGATTGCTGAGGTCACAGGCATGTGACACCATGATAGGCATAATTTACTGAATACTGCACTGAAAGCAAAAAGCAGAATGGTCATATCGGTGTACTTTCCTACCATAACAAAGTCAAAGAAAATTTAAGTCAAACTGTTTTAAGTTGGGGACCATCTATCTGCATGTACCATGATTTTTTTCTCCTCAGTACTGATGATTAACTCAGGGCTTTTGCACTGAGCGACATCCCCAGCCCTTTATCTTTCATTTTGAAACAGGCTTTTGCTGGATTTTAACTTTTGATCCTCTTGCCTCAGCCTCCCAGAGTTCTGGTGTACCAGGACTTTTGATGACACCTCAGAAACTACTGCAACTCACAACTATCACTAAATGTGCCAGCCAAAATTCCAACACAACTGCCACTGAAAAATGGCAGGGTTTGCCTCTGTACTCTTCTACCTGCTGTCTTTACCCTGCCTCCTGCCTGCCCACTCATTCCCGACACAGTGGCTTCCCTTAGACCAACCAGTGCACATCGATCTGTCTTCAGAGTATCCATCCTAGGATCCCAGGTTCTGACAGGCATCCAGAGAGCGAAGGGAGCTGTGTCAATCCTTGACCAAAGTTCAGCTCTGTGCATATCCCCTGGAAGCTTCCAGCTCCTTTCCCAGCTGGGCACCTCACTGTGGTCTCTGCTTTTGTGTTTTTCAGGAAATGTCACAGTCTCCTCTCCACCCCAGTGCAGCTTCTCTGGCTGGTCTTCCTTGAAGGCAGGGTTCCTCCTGAATGAGCCAGCTAGGAGGATTTCTGTGCCTTGTCATTTGTGTTTTCTGGGTATTTGGTTCCTGCTGGTGGAAGGTTGCCTTATTTAGCCAATGAAAACTGTTAGTTGCTTCTCTGAGGCTCAGATTGAGCAGGTGTTATGTGCGTTACCTGGCAACCTTCAACTGCTGTGGGTGGCCCTGTGCTTGCTGTGTGCTGCATAGGTCCTGTGCACATGCTCACATGCAGGTGGGGGAGAACTTTGCACACTGCAAAGAGATGGAAGCCAGGGAGGCTGGCACTAGGGCCCCTTTCCAACCTGCACAGCCAGCCCCATGACCTGGGCAGGTAAGGAGAGTCTGGCAAGTTTCCGACAGACACAACAGCAGAGACTGCAAAGCTGCTGCCGGTAATTTACTTGTCTGATTTAATTAGCAACCCTAATTAGGGGACAGCTTCCCACCTGAGGTGGCTCATTTCCTTCTGACCTTTGAGAGGTATCATGCCTGCTATCCAGTTGGGGACACCAGAGCTCAGAAGGGTCAAGCAAAGTGCTAGACAGCCCTTCAGTTTCACGGACAGGGCTGGAGAATGCTCAACTTCCCCTCTTCAGTATGTTATTATTTGTTGGAGTAAACACTGAAACAAGCCTGGAGAGGAAATGTATTCATACTGGAGTTGGAAAAGGGCAGGTCCACTTTCTCTGCCTTCACTTTTACAGCGCCCTGTTGCTCTGCCTGTCTGTGTGTTCCTGCTCTTCCTCCTCAGCATCTGATGGCTAGAGCTGAGCACACACTGAGCGCTTCTTTGACACTGACTGGATAGGAAATGTTTGGAGCCAGAGTGAGGCTGGGGGGCGTCAGGGCCTTCTGCTCTCCCGTTAGTGTTAGGACCTCAGCTCTGCTCCACATTTTCTCCCTGAAGCCCTGCGTGTTCCAGGGTCTCAGGTTCTGCTCCTAGACCCACCACCCCAGCTCAGTAGGGAGGATTTCTAAAAACGCCCGTGTGTTCCCTGATTCTGACTGTTCCTCTTTTTGTCCCCTGCTTATTTCTGATGCTTCATTTTTTCTTATCCAGAGGCCCAAAGCCCTCTGCAGGTAGGGTCCTCCTTCTCCAACACATATTCAAGTGTTTAGGTGGCAGCTGAGAGCAGAGACAGAACTTCCCAGCCCTTGCTGGGAATGTAGCTTTGGGGTGGAGTGTGTGTTTTGCATGCCCAAAGTCCTGAGCTTGGTCCCCAGCATCACAAAAGCACACAAAACAAATCCCTTGTTTATAGGTGAAGACACTAAGACCCAAGAAAATCATGTGATGTATGCACAAGGTCACAGTGTTATCTAAAGTATTTGTCCCCTGCAGACACACAACCATCCTGAATTTCTCTGTTCCACATTTACTTGCTCTGTGTGTGTGTGTGTGTGTGTGTGTGCACTATCTACTCTAAGGAAAGCTAGAGGCCATACTCATTCAATCACTTTTAAAAGTAGACAGTGGAGAGAAGGTCGCCCGCAGAGTGCCTGTCTGCCTGGCTGGACTGTAGTTTCCAAGGGCCGCCTTCTGCTCGGGCAGCTGCACCTGCCCAAGTGAGTCCCTACTGCCTGTTCTCGGGACTGCTGGAGGGGATGCGGTGAGCATCGCAAGGGACGGGCAGCTAAGAGGCGGTTCACAAGGCCAGGAGAGGCTTTCCCGTTTGGGCTTGTAGTTCTGTACTCTCAGCCCTCACCCTTCCTTTACGCAGAGGAGGCTGCACCCTGGTATCCAGCAGCCCCCTCCAACGCCAGGGGAGAACCCCACATCACAACATAGGACGTTCCATTCCTGGCTCTCAGTCTCACCTTCCAGGTGCTCTTCTGGGCTTGAGGAGCCCCTTTTTTTCTACATGTTGATTATCAGGAATTACCATGCCATTTGGGAAGATACACAGCACCGCTACAGCTAGGAGGGTGGGGGTGGGGGTCTTTGTCCCAAACCCCAACAGGGGAGCCTTTTTCATAACACAGTTGCCCTCATCTAACACACCGTGCAGAGGAAGGGAGGGCCATTCACCACATCGCCCTTCCACGTGACTGCAGGGCACTCGGCTGTGCAGTCAGTAAATACTGCTGAACAGGGTGGCCTCGGCCTCCTGAGTGTTCATTAAGGAAGGTACAGAGCGCAGGGTGCAGAGACCAAAGCCAGGGCTGTGGATCAACACGGAGAGAAGAGAATGCCTACTTGGTCTTTGTTCTATGGAACATATTCATTCATTTTTTCATTCAATAAATATTTATAGAGTGCCCGCTCTTTGCTATGCATTCTGTGTGGTGCTGGGCATCAGCAAAGAATAACCCTCCAGGGGTCTGCCCTGAAGACCTGGCTCCCAGCCCCATGCCTGAGGATGGTCGGTCATGGTCTCCATGCTGATAGGAGCTTGGTTCGTGTCGTGTGCATGGGCCAGACGCTTGTGGCTCACTGCACCGCCTGGGTTTGCCTTGATTTTGTTGGCAGCGTGGATGCTGCTGGTGTTGGTCCTGAGCACGGCTGCCACTGTGGCTGTCTGGTTAAGCATGAGGCGGGATGAGGTAAGGTAATAATAGGCAGTTATAATGGACCTGCTCGTTCTTTACACAAGACCTTTAATCGTCAGTTTATTAGCGCCTAATGAAATAATTAGAAGTATATGGGGCAATTTAGTTGCATCCTTCTGCAATAAAAGTCAGAGTTCATGATGACAGCGGCCCTCTCCTGGTGCTCTGTGGTGGTAAAGATCCACAAGATTTAGGCTCGGAGGACTTGATCTTTTTTTCTCCTTCTCTCTTTCATGTGGCACAAAAATTCTATGTCATAGCAAGTTTTTTCACCCAGAGCAGAACTAAGTTTTAAAATAAACAGCAGAAACTCTATTTTCCTAGTTTAATTAACATAGAAATGCCTAATCCTCTTAGCTTTCTTGATTTTGTAAACGAATTTGTCAGGATAAAATCTTCTAGTAGTTTGGTCACATGAACTAAGTATTCATTTAATGACCTCCCCCAGTCAAACTTGTTAGAAAAGTTATTTTCCATTTCTTAATTTTCAGCCATAGGCTGAGCAACCTTGTTTGTTTTTGTTTTTGTTTTGAGACAAGGTCTCACTCTGCAGCTCAGGCTGGCCTTGAACTCATGAGGTAGCCCAGGCTGGCCTCAAACTCACATGATCCCCGCACACCCCCTCAGCCTCCTGAGTGCTGGGATAACAGGCATATGCCACCACGTCAGACTAGGTTGAGCAACTTTAAGGGAAGCTGTGAATGCAGGCACTTCACTCTCCACGTGGGCAAACAGTCACTTGGTTTTATTACCTAGTGCTCCACTGAGCTTTCTGATCCTTGCATTTGTAGCTTTGGGGGAAAAGATGATCTGTAGCTCTCCTGTCCAGTAGAATAGCACAATATATTTGTGACCATTGGAATGTGACTAATGTGACTGCGTTGATTTCAAAATGTAATTAATTTACACTTAAAAACTGAAGTAGTACAAAGTACTTTTTTGTTAGACACACCTTTAAGGGGACACTTGTAAGTACATTTGGAGCAACATGTCTGTTTTTTCTACTTTTTTTTTGCTATAAATTTCATGCAATACAGATTGAAGCATTTCTGACAACATTTACATCCAAATTGGGATGTGCTGTAAGTGTAAACTGAACATCACATTTTGAAGCTTTAGTAAAAAGAAAAAAAAATGTTAAATAGCTCAGTAATTTAAGAATTGTAGCCTAGCACGGTGGGACATTCCTGTAATCTTAGCAATCTAAGAGGCTGAAGCAGGAGGATTCCAAGTTCGAACCCAGTCCAGGCAATTTAGCAATTTATTAAGACCCCATGTCAAAACAAAAAAATGTAAAAGGGATGGGAGTGCAGCTGAGTGGGAAGGCCCTGGATGCAATACCAATACCTGGAAACAAAACAGAAAATAATTTAATAATTTGTCATATTGCTTAAGAATTGAAATGATATTTTGGATATGTTGGGTTAGATAGCATTATTTAAATTGTCCTCTGTATGGTGTATTTTTTAAATGAAGCTACTAAAAAATTGAAAATCACACGTCTCTGTAGTGTCTCTAGGGGACAGCATTGGCCCACTGGATTGGAACATAAGGGCTTGTTGTCACTGATCATGGACCATCATGATGAGCTCAGACGGAAATGTGAGCAAAATAGAGTTGATAACATGTACATTTTAGACAAATTCTATGTTGCAGCAAAATATAAAATATAATAATTATCTTTTTAAGCTTCTCAAATCTAGGTGGTCTTTGATTCATTTGGAAGGCAGAATTGCATTACATACCTTGACTTATCAGGAGAACCTCATATTCTAAACTTTGAAATTTTAAACAAATCCCCTAATTAAGATAGACATTCCTGGTGGGCATTTAGCTCAACTGCACAAGCGCTGGCAAGCACAAAGTTGTGAGTTTGATCCCTGGTACCAAAAAAAAAAGTAGACATTCCCATGGTGGTTTAAATATAAATAACGATGGTGTATTTAAACAATAGTTTTGGCTGATAGTCATTGTAGGTAAAAACTCAGGTTCTGGAGTCAGACAGGACATCTGGCTTTGTGTTTCCTAGCTGTATGACCTCAGACTGATGTTTTAAATTTGGTAAGCTATGATTCCCTTGTCTGTGAAATGGGAAAGCAGTAGTCCCTACCTTAGAACATTGGCACGAGCATTATAAAGTTATAACCCGTGTAGAACGCTGTCTTAAGAAGCACTCAGTTGCTGATAAGTATGGCTCTTGTGTAGCTTTTATTGACATTATTATTATTACTGGTCTTACAAGGAGTCCACACTGTCCTCAAAGGCTCTGTCTGCTCTCCTACCTTGTCTCTGGAAGGGCTCTGGCAGAATTCCCATTCGTTCACAGTCACATTTAGTGTCAAAATTACCTGGGCTAGCTGTGCCTACTGCTAGTCCTTTTTTGTGTTTTGTTGTTGTTTTGAGACAGGGCCTTGGTATGTAGTCCAGGCTGGCCTTGAGCTCACTATGTAGCACAGGCTGGGCCAGAACTCACAGTGATCCTCCTGCCTCAGCTTTCTGAGTGCCAGGACCACAGGCATGCACCACCATGCCCAGCCTGCCACTGCTAATTCTGACTTTCTGACTTGACCTTGCTTTTTTTCATCTGTTCTCCAGCCTCATCCTTTGCTCCCATGCTCTCCTCTTTGTCCTTTCAGTACTTGGCAAGGTCTAGTCCTGCTAAAGTTTGTGTGTGTGTATTGGGCTCATGCTATGAGCCAGACTCTGACAGGTGCTAGGAATACAAAATTGAGTAGTATAGCTCCTGCCTTCAAGAAGCTTCCTCAGTGTTTTTATAGATGAAATTCTCAGTGGAGTATAACAGGTGACCTGAGAGAAGCTGGGAGAGACTATAAGACATGTGGGCAGGGCTGGGGAGGCGGGGCTGGGGGAGACCTCTGGTTCCAGCATCCAGTTGTTCTGATGAGGGAGCAACTATTGACACTGGAACAGAAGAGAGGAGAACAGAAACAGCTGGAGGGGCAGGATTAACACCGGAAACAGTCCTACCTGCACAGAATAGTTGGGTTGCCATATGGAAAGCTGGTGTTGGAATGCAGCTGGGAGGCAACCTCAGACTGCAGGGGGCCGTCTGCAGGGAACTCAGAACACTATGCTAGGTGTGGTGTGGGGCACAGGGCAACGGGGAGCTGAGTTAGAGGGGAGCTGTCAGGAGCTATCATGAGGCAAGTGAGATGGGCATGGGGAAGGTAATGAGGACACAGGGAGTTTGAGGCTCTGTTTCAATGACTGAGGTGGACACTTGGGTGCTCCTGAGGCCAGGGCAGGAGGGCAAGTGGCACAGCTACATAGCCATTGCTGCTTCCTTCAGCTTCTTCTTCTTGAACTGGTGCCACGTGACCCCCACCCCGCACCCAAGCTCTGAAGGCTCTGAGTTCACTTTTAAGGAGAACTGTTTTGTTTTGTTTTAATTTTTGTTTGTTTTTTGTTTTGTTTTGATTTTGGTATTACTGGGAATTGAACTCAGGAGCTCACATATGCTAGGAAAGTGTGTAGTCACCAAGCTAGAGCTTCAGCCTTCTTTACTGAGACAAGATCTTGGTGAATTTCTCAGGCTGGCCTCAGACTTGGGAGCCTCCTGCCTCAGCCTGCAGAATAGCTGGAATTCCAGGGGCACTCTACCACTCCCAGGTGAGTTTGTACTTGCATGATTCTAGTAAGTGGAAGACGTTTGAGAACAGCGACTGTGCTTCCAGTTCCCGTGTCTGCTGTAGCCCCGAGGGTGGTGTGGCAGGAGATTGATTCTCAGTGCATGTGAGCACTGAGCCCGACGAATGGTATGTAAGCCCTGCTCAGTAACATGTATGAAACAACAGCACTCACTATGGGTCCCAGCAGTGCCCAATGTGCAAGAATGAGCAGTCGTTTTCTGTGTGTGCTCTAGTGCATCACTAATGGCCGTGATCCTAGAACTGCTTTATCTTCCTAGATCAAGTGGACAGTGAATTTCCCAGGGTGCTTCTTCATCTCAGGGCTTACTCTACCCTGGAGATGACAATTACTAAATTGTCTTGTCAATATATTGTAAGAACAAAATAATAATAACAATTGGATGTTAAAAAGGTATGGTTCTGCTTAATCTTTACATTTGTTGTGCTCTCTTGAGTCCCAAACCATGATGAAAACAATACCCCTTTCGAGTTCCTTGGCATCCAACAGCCTCATGTAGTTGCAATTGTTACCCCAACTGTAAAATCGAGATGGACTCAGAGAGCCCCTGAAGTCATCAGCAAGACAGGGGTGGGTTCAGGAGCCAAACTCATGAGAGTTGGAAGGCAAGGCTAGCTCCTGGCACAGGTGTGGGTCCCACCAGATGGGGTGGTGGGGACCTTCACTCGGATCCTGCAGTGGGTAGAGGCTGGACCTGTGGAGCTGGTCAGCCAGGAATGCAGATGGAGATGCTCACAAACCACCTTCTTGCTTTGCCCCACTGTGGGAGGTGTGGCGAGGGACAGAGGGGGCCATTCCTTTGCTGAAGGATGCTGCGGGACACAGCCCACGGTCAGCCGACTGGTTATGCTCTCTGGCCAGCAGAATTCCCAGGTCCTTTCTCTCTGGGCTTGTAGACCCCGGGCACTGTACTCATGGTTGCTGGGCCTCCTTCCTCCTCAGCTTCTCTTCTCTTATCTCCTCTTGCTGTGTGCTGAGTACATGTGTCTGCTGTCCACAAGGCTGTCCTTGATATGTCCTGAGAAGTTTTGGATCCTTGACACTAGGAAGAAGATAGAGTGCAGATATTTTGATCCCAAGGAGAAAACTAGACTCATTTGCTATTCAATTGGATTATCTTTCACAATATAGAGAAGGGAATAAAAGCTTGCAGGAGAAAAATGAAGAGGAAAAGATTCCAGGATAATGGTAAATCACTTGGATTCTAATTTGTTGTTTGTTGTGCTACTGTTGATTGAAGCCTGGGCTCTTGCACTGAGCTACACCCAGTCTTTTCTAAAAATTATTTTATTTGGAGACAGGGTTTTGTTAAGTTGCTAAATTGCCCAGAATAGGCTCTAATTTGTGATCTTCCTGATTCAGACTTCCAGCATGTACCACCACGCCTGGCTGTAAGGTTATTTTTTAGAAGTATAAGGAAACAAATTGAGGAAATATTCATAAGTTGGAATTACTTGACTTTGGTAACTACACTAACTTCAATTGGAGAAAGATTTCCTGTTGGTAAGATCTGTGATGCATGACATATTGGAGCTCAGATGGAGTTAGGATTTGGGAATAATCTAAAAGCAGTTTTGGGTTCAAAAAAGATGGACTTTTGTGTAAAATTTCCCATACAGTGATGAACAATGTGGGGGAAAATGGTTCCTATTTCTGTTGATCAGTAATTATCCTCACAGCCACCTTTCCAACAGGGCAATGCCAGGATCCCTGGGAAGAGGGCAGCAAAGGGATGCAGCTGAGGTTTCTTGGAGCTCGCAAGTATGGGGTCCACCCTGGACCTGGGACAGTCAAAGCTCTGGCTGGAATGACCTTGTCTGAGTGAGTGAACCTCCTTCAGGTCCCCTCCCAGAGTCAGTTAACCTGGTTCCCCTGTAGCTTGGATCTTATTTGTTGTGGAAGTTTTTTGCTTTTTTTTTTTGCTGTGTGGAGGTGGAAGCCAGGGCCCCATGTGTGCTAGGTAAGGATTCAGCTACATTCCCAGCCTACCAGATCGTATTCTTTATCATTCTTAAATAAATTGCTGTTATAAGTTATACACAGAATTTTCTCTCCATAGGGAAGCTGACCCAGTAGATCCTATCTAGTTTGGATTTTTGTCTCGCTGGCATTATGCATTGAGCACCTGTGGTGCGGGGCCCTGTGCCAAGCTCTAGGTTGTGTTGTATCTGCCGCACCGAGCGCAGTGGAGGGGCTGAGGCATGAAGGACTCATGTCACTTGTCCCTTGTTTCTCCCAGTGAGAGAGTACCTCCAGGTGCTGAGAACAGAAAGGGCTACAGATAGAGAAGGCCCCCATGTGAGGAACAGTAGGACTTAAGTGGATTATGACACAGGTCAGGGCACAAAAAGAAAATCAAAGAACAAAGGTAGAAAATGGGAGCAGGGGGAAGCTAATTTGTTTCATAAACATCCATGAAGTGCTGGGGTGGGGATGGGGGATCCTGTATCTGTGTGCTGTGTGATCCTGTGTCTTTACTTACCAGGGAGTAACAGCCGTGCCATATCTATCTACTCATGAGATTTATGCTGCAGGAGGAAAAATAAAACAAAACTGGGAGTCTGAAACTGTGATAAGGCCAGCAGAGACTGGGGGCTTTTGGTTTCTTGTCTGGCTGCATTCCTGTTTCTTTAACCATAAGTTATCCCAGGCCTTTTGCTTAGGGTTCAGCACACCAGGGAGGGTCAGGGAGGGGCACACGGGACACAGAGGAGGTGCAGACCGCAGAGCGGAGGCTCCAGTTTGCACAGTGGCAGCTCAGGTCGCGCAGATGCACCCTCCTGCGGGTCTGGGCGCTGGGGAGCAGGCCCTCTCGGCTTGTGGGTGTCCCCGAGGCTGCCTTGGACTCCCTCACACTTGGAGGCTGAGGTGTGGGCGCAGCCTCTTTCCCAGAAGCGAAACCCGTGCCCAGCCTGTCCTTGGCCCAGCGCTCCAGGGAAGCTGTTTGAGGAAGCAAACCCGCAAGAAACTCGGCACCGTCATGTGTCAGGGTGACTCAAGCAGGGTGCTTTCACCACGTGATCCTCTGGCTACCACAGGCATGGGGTGGGCAAAAAGTTAATGATTCATGACCTCCAGGGGCCCTTTCATTGAGCAACCTTCGTTTTGCCCGAGTCACAGGTAACATTCAGGGCGGACTTTGGAGCCAGACTAACTCGAATCTCCCCGTTGCAGCGGCTTGGTGACCCTAGGAAAGTTATTCACTGGCAGCCTACCTCAGTTTCTCAAGATGATACTTTATAGGATTTCTGTCAGTGTTGTAGGAGATGAAACATGCAAAGTATTTGTAGCAGTGCCCATCACATAACAATCACAGGGGTTATAAAAGAAAGTTGATTGCTAACTTCAAAGCCAAATAATTTTTCATTATGCTATTAATATGATAATGTTTGTTTGGTATCTTGCAGTTTGTGAAATGCACACACACACACACACACACACACACACACACATATATATATATATATATATATATATATATATATATAGTTTTGTTTTTTTTTTTTTGTCTTTTTGAGACAGGGTCTTGTTATGTAGTTCAGTCTGGCCTTGGGCTCACTTTGTAGCCCAGGCTGTTCTTGAACTCAACGATCCTCCTGCCTCAGCCTCCTGAGTGCTGGGATTACAGGGGTGAGCCACCATGCCTGGCTTTCTCATACATATTTTGTTAGCTGATCAGAGAAGAGATAGTGGTTAGGATGATTCAATTTTAGAAATAGGCTGAGCTGGCCTGGGGCCTGTCATCTAAACCCTCAGGGAGGCTGAGGCAGGAGAATAGCAAGTTTAAGGCTAGCTGAAAGACTTGGTAATTTAGCAAGAATCTGCCTTAAAATTAAAAATAAAAATGGGCTTCGAATGTGGCTCAGTGCAAAGCCCTTGAGTTCAAGCCCATAGTAGCACAGAGAGAGAGAGAAGAAAAAAGCAGGCCAAGAGTGTAATCTGGATGTATCGGGAAAGCCTTGCAGGCCCCACTCAGCAGGAATGTACCCTGCTGCCCAGGCTCCCACCCAAGTGGAGCTCAGCAAAGGGCCCCAAGGTGCTGATTGCAGCCTTGTGTCTGAGCCAGCTCTGCAGCCAGGGCTCTTATCCTGAGAGAGCCTCACCCGCTCCTCTGGGTGGGGACGATTCCCTTCCCACTGGCACCGCTGTGTGACGCCACCTTCCTGTCTTCCCTCTGGCTGGGGCACTGAAAGCCAAGCCAGGCTTTTCCTCCTGAAGCCAGCGCCTAGGGCTTGGTCCTGGTGAGCACAAGCTCAGAAGCAACCGGAGCTCTTGTTCTGATGAGAAAAATTCTAGATGACCAGTGTCCAAGTGTTCTTAGCTAATGGTGGTTTCCTTTGGCCTTCTGGTGCTAAAACCTGGCACAGATGACCTGATCACCCTGGCACAGAGCAGCTCTGATCAGAGTGCTTTGAGGGGCATTAAGGACAAAGCCATTACAGATGGGGTAACTTGGTGACCCTTTTTATAGACAGCTCTCTGGCGGTATTTCCTTGTCGGTAGTGGCAGTAAAACCTTCCAGCTGTGAATTGAGCTCATTGAGTGTTTCTGTGGGGCCAGTGGCCTTGAGATGAGGGTTTCTCTGACAGTTGGTAGTTTAGATGGCTGTGTGAGCTGTCCTGGGGCTTGCAGGATGTTTAGCAGCCTCCCTGGCCTCCCCACACCTCTCTCCACTGCCATCTGTCGCCAGAAGTGTCTTCAGGCATTGTCGTGTGACTTCTCTATGTCTCAGAGGGCTCCCACTGAAATCCCTGCCTCGGTTCTGTATCACCTCCGTGTTCTAGGGAAATGACCAGCTGATGATCTTCATAACCTATTAAAACTAACATTTCATTCTTTCCTTCTAAGCTTGTGCCCTTTAAAATTTTGGCAGTTGCCTTGCCCTTCTTCTTCCCTGCCATTGTCTGCATTCTCATGGTTACTTGTGAAATTCTGAAACATGCCTACAGCACGCAGTTTGTCTCTTACCCTGGGAGGAGTCATTCTACCAAGTGTTTTTTAGAAGCTGGGAATTCTTTCCTCCCTTAGCTTCTCAATTTGTCTCATTAGGGTGTCCCCTGGGGTTCACTGGAGGCAACCACATACAAGTCTCATTTCTTAGAAAAACCATAATTAAACTTGAGTTTACTAGAAAGTACATTTCCTCTCCTGGGGCTCATTATGGCCAAGCTATTTCTAAAATAATATAAAAAAATTAGGCATTTCTTACACACTTGACAATATTTTTAATCTCCAGTATCCCAGAGCCATGATGAGGCTACAGAATTGAAGACCAGTTCACAGTCTGGATTCTTCCACTTTAAATAATCACCACATTAATTATTTAGAAGAAAAATACTCTGAACTCTGTTCTTCATTTGCTGTCACCACATTGTGTCAGAAAGTCATCTGATCTACCACTTATGCTTAACAAATTAAACATTTAAACCAAAGATGCTTAATGCTATTTAATAAAGTTTGGTAGAAATGGAAAGTCCAATTGTTTTTCTTAACTATTCTCTCTCTGTGTGTGTGTGTGTGTGTGTGTGTGTGTATAAGTGTAAATATGACAGAGAAAGCAAATGAGAGAGACTGGGGATTGAGCCCTGGGAATGCTGAGCTATATCACCAGCTCTTTTTAAAATTTTGAGACAAAGTCTGGCTAAGGCTAGATGCAAACTTGAGACTGCTGCCTCAGCTTCCCCAGTAGATGAAATTACAGGCATGCACAATGGTTCCAGCTTTTAATTACTTTCAAAGTCAAACTTTCTTCCTTTTTTAAAACCCTGAAGACAATTATTAGCCCCTGATGACTTAATTAGAACAATATGGTTATTTATTTATTTATTTATTTTTTGCCTTTTTGAGGCAAAGTTTCAATATGCAGACCAGACTAGCTTTGAACTCACTTTGTAGCCCAGGCTAACCTTGAACTTGTAGCAATCCTCCTGCCTCAGCCTCCAAAGGATTAGAAAAAGTTTTTAATTTAAACATGAAAGTAACATAGGCCATCATAAAAAAACAACATGAATGAGAAAATTAAAATGTTCTATAATCTCACTAGCCAGAGGTAGATAGCTACTTTTGGAATTGTATGTCTTTAAAAAAAAATTACATGTAGCTAGGTGTGGTGGCACATGTCTATAATCCCAGTACTCAGAAGGCTGAGGCAGGAGGATTGCTATGAGTTTGAGGCCAACCTGAACTACATAGTGAAACCTATCTCCAA